>PVJD01006268.1:0-100998 GCA_004026545.1 Mormoops blainvillei
ATGTCGGCAGACTCCCCAGCGGGCCCTGCCTAAGAGCTGCATCTTCTCATAACCCCTCCCCGCAATTGCATGGTTTAGGGCCCACAAACTCCTGACCTGTGTTTACACAAAGCCACACTTTTTATTACTTTACATTCATTCCCTGACTTGAACTCCCTGCTAAGCCTTGAGCCTTTAAAACTAGCTGAAGTCCGTCCCTGCCTATCCTCCCTGGAAGAGCAGATTAGTTCTGCCATCATTCCAGCTCCATCGATGCTAGAACCCCGGCCCCACCCCCACGCCCAGAGAAGCTCCCGGCCCTCCCCACGGTCCCCTCCCTGCTCTCACCCCAGCCCCTTCTGCAGCCTTTGGTCTTGAGCCAGTTGCCTCCTTGGAGTTTCTGAGCTTCTGACATGACGAGTGGCCACTGTAGCCTCTGGCGGTGGTTTACTTCTGTCCCTGTCATGCGTCAGTTCTCAGCCTCGCTTCCTGAAGGGCAGGAACATGGGCCCTTTAAACCACGGGCCAGGGAGGTCACGCACGGTCACACGTGAGGAGGCACCTGCCAGAATCACGCCTGCCCACTCCTTCCTGTGCCACTGTTCCTATGCCTGGGTTTCGGTTGATGTGTCAGTTGTCACCTCACCACATCACTATATAGAATCAAAGCTTGATGGGAACACCGTTGCCTGCCACGGAGAGACCCGAAAGCCTCGCAACAACCTTCGGGAGAAGTGAGTTCCCCCGGCAGTGGGAAGATCGGCACTGTCAGGCAAATTCTGTTGGACGCCTTGCTCAGGACCATGGCAGAGACTGGGGTCATTATTTTAAAATGCAGCCATACCGTATTAATGTAAGAGCCCGAGTTCCTTAAACGGAATGAACACATGCCTCGGCTTCCCGCTGCGGCGGAGGAGGCTGGGAGGCCAGTCTGGGCCCATCCACAGGGCCACGGGAGCACACCCTCCCGGGCCCGACGCACCAGGACGAGGGCGCCCTTCCGCTGCCAACAGCTCCTTCCCATTTGTCCCCTGTGTCCGCGTCCGAACACAAGATAGAAGGGGGCCGACGGAAACCGCTTCTGATCAACTACAAAGAAGTTTTCCAGCATCTGTTGAGCTCAGCTAGTAAGCACAATTTATAAAACAGTGAATGACTAACCCCTGTAACCATTTTAATGACCCTAAAATAAAGTGCTTAGAGCAACATCTGTCCCAGCAGCTGGGTTCTCTGCATGAGCGCGCAGAGCCACACACTGGGACAGACTCTGCTCTCCCTCTTGACAGAAACAATTGCTGCAGATCATTTTTATCGTAATCAATTTAGGTACAGTTTCTTGGAAACCATCTGTGTAGTGTTCATAGATTGTGCTTAAGAATTTAAATGTGTATATTTTTGGTCGCTTAATGTAGCATCTGCTAATGGCCACATAAGTTCCCCTCTTTATGCAGAAAGCTGTTTCTTTGTAAAGGGATTAGTGGAATGACTACTGGATTTCATCCCTTTACCCAAGAAGGCTCTGCAGTTTGAGTGACATCCGTCACAGAGCGTTAGTTGTAGAATTAATGGCTTAAAAAATAAAAACTGGAGTTGGAGTTATAAGATAAACAAAGATCCAATGAAACATTTCATTGTGCGTCTGTCTCCAGCTCATAATTTTAATTAAAATGGTTGTGTATGGGCAACTGAAACTAAAAAACAGCATAACTTTGGATAGCAACTCTTTTTTGTTCATTTTTATTCAGATTTTGTTTGCTTTACTGCTATTAGTTGAGTAACTGTCCAAAGAAATCAAATGGCTAGAGCGGCCAACATTTACTTTAGCTTTGAGGATAATTTTAGAATCATATTAAAACACAGTTGCTTATAAAATCCTAGATAATGAAAACTGACAGGCTTTGGTGCAGAGATAAAGGTTTTGCCTAAAAAAACACTGTCAGCTGTATTTTGGGGATGGAACTCACTCCCTGATGTGAGTCTTGACAACACTTTTTGAGTAGAGGGATTCCCTGTCTTGCTTGAGAATTCCTTTAAAAAAGAAATATACTGATTGATTTGAGAGAGAGAGAGAAAGAGAGAGAGAGAGAGATCGGTTTGTTATTCCTCTCGTCCGTGCACTCACTGGGTGATTCTCGTTTGTGCCCTGAGCAGAGGTGGGGCCCACAAACTTGGCATCTAGGGACGTTGCTCTAACCAACTGAGCTACTTGGCCAGGGAGAGAATTCCCTTTGAGTTGAGCAAATACGGCACTATTTGGATAATCTAAGAGAACGTTAAAATTTCCATGGTTTGGGAAAAGAATGTCCTTTTTCTTCTAGCAACAGACATGTTTGGACTTTTCTCTACTGAAAGATTTTGAGAACCCTCAAAACTAAATAACCAAGTGGCTCGATCCCTAAATAAATAAACAAAATATTGTCAGGAGTTAAATTCTATGAGACTATGCCACACTTAAAGTTACATCATTTTTATTTTTAAAGAGCACTGAGTAGAAGCGTGGGAGTGATCTGGGTTTTCTCTTCATTCCTACACACACATACTCAGTGCCAATAACGTGTGAGGCTGGGGTCCCACCAGGAACGGGGGATCCTCCCACCAGGAGGGGCGCCCCAGCCGGTCGAAAGGAAAGCGCCCTTCGGATGAGAGTGCTTTGCTCTCTGTTCCCACGGTGCTATCTCAGGCCTGCCTCAGTTTGGCCCAAACATGGAGTGCCTTGTGCAACCCCCATCGGGGTCCGTCATTTCTGTTCGACTCCCTCGTGGTCAATAGCCTTGAGCTGCAAAGCAGATGAGTAGTGAATCATCTGGACGTGTGTGCAGGTGACACTAGTCATCCATTATTATTTATTAGATGTGTTGTCTGGCTTCACCTGAGTTAATTGAAGCGCTAATAGAATGTGAAATTAGAACTGCTGATAAAAATGTTGCACTGTTCATTTCTGTCTCTGATGTTTACAAATTGTTTACTCAAAAAGACATGAAAAGAGAACAAGCAATCAGTGGTTACACAAGTTCAAGTTCATAATAAGCAATAGTGCTGGTGATGAATCAAATTGACAAATCAGATTTCTGCTGTAGAGACTTCGAGTCCATTTCAGGAAATATAACAGCAGAATTAATTTATGGTAGATTCTGGAAATGGCAGGAGGTGAGGTGCCTTAAAACATGTGCCGTTTTTGGCTCCCTGATCCAGAGATCTTTCTACCCCAACTATCGAGCAGCTGAATGATCTTCAACCATAATTAGAAGAAAGAATGTGGTCCTGTGATTCCATGTGCTGGAAGATGTCCAGGCTATTAGAAACATCATTTCAATAATACCCTTTTATGCCATCTGTAAGAATCCCACCAAACAGACTTAATGCAGACGAATGTAATATAGAACAGAAATTACAAGCCAGAGAGAGAAACAGCGTTCACAGGCATGCACACACGTGCACACACATGTGCACACATGTACACATGCCCCCGAAGCTCATATAGGTACAAAAAGATGTTAGACGTCAGAGCCAGAGAGAGAATTAAACAGGAGAAAGTTAGAGACGAGACTTCCTCCATTTTGAGATCCACATTCCTCCAAAACTAGCTTCTTTCTTGGAGCTTCCAACCACCTTTTCCTGCAGTTGTGCTTGGGATGTGATCCTTTGGGAAGGTCTATGCATTCATGTAGACAGATGTGTGTGCATGTGTCCACGTGAGGGTGTGACATCACTGTCCCGCCACGGTGTAATAAGGTGCTTCTGTACCCAGGCATGTAAATCCCAGGGTCTGGCGCTTTGGTCACAGGTGCGTGCCTGGCTGCCTCCCAGATGGGCTCACTCAGCATCTGACAGGGTGCGGAGGCAGGGACAAGTGAGGGCTTTCACGCAAGCACATGGACAAAGTAACCCAAGGCGGAGAGAGACAGCACCTGGGAAGGGCACGGCCCATGGTTCACAGCGGGCAGGCTTCTCCCAGTCGGAGAAGTGGGAAACCTGCCTTTGTGAAAGTGTCACATGATTTCAAGACGTGCCTGACAGGACTGGATGCGCGGGTGAAGAGAACAACATAAACAAAAACTAATGTTTCCTCTCTCTCTTTCCTGAACTTCCAGATTCCTCTTGACACCCGCACACCGACTTGCACCGACTTTCACCGCCGACGGTGGAAGCACCGGGGAGGCAGCTCGGTGAGAGGCCGGCTGTGGGTCCGGGTCCTGCAGCCTCCTTGCCCGGCGGGGTTGTGGCTCATTCCAAACGGGGCACCGTGTTGAGCAGCGGTCCTCGAAGTGTAGCGCTTGCCAAGCAGGGTCAGCATCGTCTGGGATTTCTCAGACACGTGGATGCTGGGACCCCGCCTCACCACACTGCATCAGAAACCCGAAGCGGGGGGCCTAGGCACTTGGGTCTGGCAAGCCCTCCAGGTGTTTCTGGTGCGTCCCAGTGTTCCAGAATCCCAGCACAGCATGGCGATCATGGCACCGTCCTTCAGGTGTCAGAACTTTTCCGTCTCGACCTCTCTTCCCGATCAAGTCTGGGTGGGTCATCCAGTCTTTTTGGCGCCTTCATGGGGAACTTTGGTAGGTGCTATATCAGTGGCTATATTTATTTTTAGGAAACGTGAGAGTTCATCTTACCGATTACTTGTCTGCTACGTTCACGTACAAAATCACACACCAGTGCAGTTCTCTGGGCTCCTGCCAGGAAGCTGGCAACACCATAGTTGCTCAGCTGAGCAGTGACAGCCCAGACTCCGAGTACCATGGGGTGAGGCCAGGGGGGCATCCGAGACTACTGGTGCCCGGGCAGATAGGGCATAAAAGTTTGTTCAGCTTCAGGGTCCTTGGCAGATGGCTGATTTTTCTGTGCGGGGTGGCTGCATGAGGCCAGTAGCCCTTTTCGGCTGTGGTAGAGACTAAACGGGGGGCTACTGTGGCTGAACACTGACCCGAGCCTTTCTGTTTTTAGAGTGAGGGACTGATGTCTACGGGCCTGTGGCTCTCTGTGGTTCCCCCTTCTGACCTCAGGGTCCCAGCCTCTTGGGGCTGGCCCTGCCTACCAGGTAAGTGCAAAGGGCTGGTGGGATTGAACCACCACCAGTTAGGATCAAAGAACCTCGGTGTTTAAAGGGCTTTGCGGACCAGACACCTCCACCTCATCGTGGCTGAGACGGCCACACTGAAGACTACAAGGTGAGGGCACTTGTCCAAGGCCACTTGGACGGGACACTGCCAAGATTACTGCCGGTCCGCCATTCATTCAGTTCCCCTTCCTGGCATTGCGCCACCTCTTCCAGCATGGGCTGTGCCATGCAGCCAAGAGAGGGAACTCGGCTGTCCCCAGGGGCAGGGCGGCGACACAGTGCAGGGGGCACTTCGGGGTGGGGTGGGGCGCTGAGGACACTTGTCCACCTAGGCCAGGAGCTCCGGCCTCTTTATTGCCCAATGGAAGCACAAGCCCAGGGCTGGCAGATCTTACTTTTTATGGAAAAACTCCTGCTTTTCAAATGTTGCCTCGAATGAAAAATGATCCTGTGAGATAAACAAACATGTTTATCGGTCTGATGGGGGCCATGGGCCACCAGTTTGAAAACACCGCCGTTTCCAGAGCAGTGGCGCCCCACGTTGACTTTTCTCATTTTTTTCTCCGCTCGCTTAGTTTGAAGTCATCCCTTCTCCAGCCCTCCCGCCTGGAGGAACATCTGCTCTCGGCTCTCTGACCTACTTTTCTTCCTGCCGTTCTTCTTGCCAGTGATGTACAATGCCTCTCCATCCAGTCTGTTAAGATCTGAGTCAAGTCGCACGGCCACCATGCCGCCAGCCTTGGCAGCGGGAGGCAGCCAGGGATGCCAGCACCTTCACGAACAAGGCATTTGGTGAACAAGAGCATCTGGAGCTCAGCTGACAAACTGTGGCAGGGCGTGGGCACGTTTGGCCCTGGGGACACTCTCGGTCACCGGAGACCTTTGAAAAGCACTGTCATCCAGGCCTGGGCCCCGAAGGCTCTCCTTTAATTGGCCTCAGGGGGCACCTCAGCACTCTTTCATGCTCCACAGCGACTGCAATTTGCCAGGATGAGAAATTGTGGAGATGGGTAATGACAACGTACTCATGGGCATGATTTGATGAATCAGTTTGCAATCAATAAGAAAAGCGGGGAGGGCATTTATATTTGCCTTTTCCCGTGAAGGACTAGTACGGGCAGCGAGGTATGCTCGATGGTCACGGCGCTCCTCCCAGCAGGGGCTTCCGGTCCACAGGAGACCAGCCTGCACGCGTTCCTGCTGAGCTGCTCCGCCTCCGCGCCCTCCCAGGCGCGGGGTTCGTGCATTTCCGCCCGTGGTGAGGCATGGCCCATGCTTGGAATGATCCAGAAAAGGGAGCTGGGGCCAATTGGGCCAGAGCTGTTGCTTGCATTTGCTGTTTCCAGATATTTTCTGATGGATGACCTTGGTCTCGACAGCCTTGGGTGACGGTAACGGGCCGAGGAAGGGTGGATGTGCTCGGCGGGGGCCCTGAGACACGAGCAGCACGACACCCATACCGAGAGTCCTGAACAAGCGCCCCCTTTCTGAGCCAGAAGTCAACTCAAACGGCAGAGTGGGAATGGCCGGGTGGCGTCTGGATGCTCACACGCACTGACTGCGAAGTTGCCAAAAATAAACAAAACCGCAATGGCCAGAGTGTTCAACTCCGCGTGGTAAAATACTGTGCATGTGGACGTTAGAAATGTTTTAAAACTCCCACTGGACTAGCATGGGAGCTAAACTAAGTTTAGAATAATAAACTCATTTATTTATCTTTTCAATCTTGTGCCTATTTATTAAAATTTACCACGTACAAGGCACCAAGATATCATCAAATCCATGCTCTAGGTGATGTTTTCCTAAATATGGTGCAACTGCGCAGCTCTTATAAAATTATTGTTGCAATTTTTCATTATATTTTCCAACTGGTTTGGAGAAAAGCCACCGAATTTCTGCATGCATTTTCCATTTAACTCAATAATTTCACAACCCTTAAATGCTTTTTTTTTTTTTTTTTTTAGTTCTGTCTCCTCAGCCTTGTTTACTGGCTAATTTCCTCTTTAAAAAAGAACAAGAATAAGAATAAGAGTAATGATAACTTTGCCTCTTGTATTGTAAAAGTAGTATTTCTTTTATTTAATGGTGGCTGGTAAATTGGCAATGATGTAATAAATTCTGGAAGGAGAGAGTGTCATATCCATCATTCGATTATAATGGGGACATTTTGCTACTACCGTCAACCTCAGTGGTATGACGGGAAAGAGAGAACAGTGGACTAAGCCGAGCACATTTCGGAGGTAGAGCCTGTAGGACCTGCTGAGCCTCCCAAGTGCTGAGAGCAGAGAGAGGACACAGGCATCGCTCCGGGGCTTTTATCTTGAGCAACTACCTGAACACTGGAATAAGTTACTCAGAGGGGCACACCTGCCGTAGGCAGGATTAGGGTGGGGGTTTGGGGAGATGGCGTCTACATCGAACATTTAACGTGTGAGGCCCCTGCAAGACCCCCAGGCTGGCCTGGCGAGCAGGTGCTGTCTTTATGAGCATAAACAGAGAGAGCACTCACTGGAGGCGGCGGTCTAGCCTGGTACTTAAACCCAGGGATGCGAGGGGCCACAGCCACAGACAGTATGACAGGAGCCGCCAGACCGAGGATGGGAGTGCTTCAGAGAGAGAGCCAGGGGTTCCCACGGTTGGTATTTAGGAGAATGGAGGGAGGCATGAAATTTCTCGTCTCTCTGTCTATCATCTATCCTCTTATGCACATGTGTATGGATATAATCTATATCACTTTCTTCGTGACTTTTACTGCATATGCTCGTTTTGTGCTTCTGTCTGTGCTGAATGTAACTCAGCTCTGCGTCTGCCGTGTTGGTTCTGCAGACTGGTCCTGAGGGATGGATGGGTGAATAAGTGAGTTACTGATGAGAGCTAGGCAGGAAGATGCTACACAAAATTCCAGTTGCTAGGATCCAGAGTGCGATGGACTGAATACTTGTATGTCCCCCAAAGCCTATATGCTGAAGCCCACGCCCCAACAGGATGATACTGGGGGCCAGAATTATGCCATGAGGGTAGAGCCCTTATGAATAGGTTAATTCCCTTTCAAACAACGAGGAGACAGAGACAAGGGATCGCTCTCTCTCTCTCTCTCTCTCTGTCTGTCTGTCTCCTTTCCACCATGTAATGATACAAAACCTGAGGCATCAGAAAACCCAGAAAGCAAGCCCTCGCCAGACCCCGAGTCTGCTGGTCTCCATGCACTTCCCGCCTCTAGAGCTGGAAGAAATGAATGTCTGCCGCTCAAACCGCCCAGTCTGGCGGCTCTGGCACGGTGGCCTGAGCTGACTAAGACGAGCACACCTACAAACATTGTGTGTGCGTGTTTGTGCACAGTGTTTGCATAAACTTAACCCAGAAGGTTATATCCCAGGAGTACAGTTATCATTCAGTTTAAGAATAACTACCACTGAGCTGTCCTGGATTCTAGATTCAATAATAACAGCAATGTGGGAGGAATTTTTATCTCATAGAAGAAAACAAATACTTGATGAAAAAATTTATTTAAAGAAGCCTTGATAGATATCTCGGCATAGAAGAGAATCTCCTTAATCTAAAAGGTGTAACCGCTCAAAATACACATCAAAGTCCATGCATATTAGCAAGATTTTAAGGCATTCTCGTTTAAGTCAGGAGCTCGAGAAAGCTCCTGGTATCAGCAGCTACTATTGAATAATTTTATCCAATGCAATGAAACAAGAAAAAAGAGACATTTATAACAATATGAAGAAAAATTATTTTCTACATATAAAGCCCAAAACAATCCACAAACTATGAGAACTAAAACAATAGAGCTTACTAGGTGTATTAGATAATAATCAATATCCAAGCAGCTACAGGGGTCTCACTCACAAGCAGGAGAACTTATAATAGCACAGTGAGGCCCGCAGGGCAAGTCCACGTGGCCAAACCTAAAACCCACGAAACACCACTACTACCTTTGATGGCAAGGAGAGACTGGGAGGAGTTAAAATGTGAGCTGGAGACACAGCCTTCAAACACGCAACACGGCTCCTTCTGCGAAGGGATGGTGATGAGTAGTGGACTCGTCTGAAGCGCCAAAGTAATTCAACTTATCTGTAAAATTCTAGTTTTAATTAAAATAACCTGAGGCAAAAGGTAACGCTCACTGTTTCTGTGTTGAGTACACACGGTTTTGCTATAGCATTTTCTGTATTTTTTTAACATGGAGGAAGAGGCAGTGGTGGGTTGGGGCTATGGAGCGTCAGGCTCAGTGCAACGCAAAGAGACTGAGGACAGGGCTCGAGTCCCCAGGGACACCCGATGTCCTTCCTCAGGAAGACCGCCGCCCAGCGGAGTGGACCTGGGAGGCTGGGCTGTGCCTGGAGGGGCGGGCTGGCTGGTCCACCTGCCCGCTGGGGGAAGGGTCCCCCAGAAAGCGACTCCAAGGCCACCCAGTGCCAAACGCGCAGGGGCCCTGGCGGCTGGGCCTCCCTCGGTGAAGACTGGCCGGCTCGGAGGCTGAGGGTCAGAGACCGTGCGAGGGAAGCGCCTTAGCGAGCCTGCCTTACAGCAAAGTCCGCCGCTTCCTCACTTCTACCGATGACTGTTAATGTCTCGTTTCGATGCCTCTAAAAGCAGGAGCAGCTTATTTATCTTTGAAAATGCCTATTGAAAACATTTGAGAGAGGCCGTCGGGCGCTGCTGGGGTTCCCTGGAAAGTTCAGGGCTGCCAACGCCACTCTCGGCATTCGCCATGGGCCGCCCAGATGCCATGCCTCCTAAGAAGTAAAAGCATTCTTGACTCTCTCAGCCAAAGCAGCTGGTGAGTGATCTAGAAATTTCATTCGTCTTGAACACTCCTTTTGAGGGCATTGTGATAGACTCCTTTTTATGACTCTGACAGGTGAGGTGCACTGTTCCGTTTGGATTCCACTCCGAGGCCCCGACATCTGGGCCGCAGCGTCCCTCGCGGGCCCAGGGGTGACAGCCTGTCCCTCTGCCTCCAGAAGCTCTCCTGCTTTGTCTGCCTTTCTGAAGACTCTGAACAACTCTGATCAGATAGTTCTAGAGCTGGTTAGCAGTTTTAAGTCTCTGTTTCTGGAGAGTCTGTGCTTTAGCAAAACCAACCGATTTGAACCATCCAGGTGTGGCAAAGTGCCCAGGCAATAGAGCCGGTTACCACCAAAGCGCCATCAGCTCTCAGCGAAGGGCGCTGTGCGGGCCACTGTGCCGGCGAGATGCTGCGGCGCCAGGGTCACGGTGCGGTTCCGTTTGCTCCACATACAGAAGCCGGTTAGAATTTGTTTTCAAATTTCTATGTCAGAAAATCTGTTTTTGTGAAGAAGCGGGATTTTTTCGTTCTCCTTACACCATTTTGCGCAGAAAGAAGGGTTCACCTGGGCATCTGAGTGCCTGACTTGGAATGGCATCAGCTCTGACCTGCTATGTGTCCTTAAGCAAGCCCTGCCTCCTGCTGCCTCAGTTTCCCCGTCTGCGCAGCGCATCCCTGACAATGCTTTTGCATAGAGGGTGTTGTTCAGGATCAGCAGGGCTAGGCCCCGTGGCGTGCCCAGAGCAGAACTGCGCTGTGACAAAGTAAACAGCCGCTGTTACGCAGCAGAGAGGGACGAGCGTGCTGCTTCCGCTGGGCTTGGCTGAGGGGCCGCTCACGGAGCCTGTGCTCCACAGGAGCGACCCCGTGGGCCTCCGGCCTGCAGTCCTGCGGGGCGGAGCCCCTGCCGCCTCGTGGTTTCCAAGGCTTCGCTTACAGCCTCTTTCTCGTTTTTTGTATAAAATCTTATCAGTCGGCTTCAACTATTTTGCAGAAAGAAGACTGAAGCAGCACATGTGTGCTACACATGCATGTGTTTGCATGTTTATGTGTGCGCGTGCACAAACACCTGTGAGCGAGTGAGTGCACTAAAATGAAGGCGGGGCCCGCAAGGCCTCCACTTCCCCGACTTCACAAATGTGACCCAGGACGCCCAGCCCGGGCTCCCCCACCGGAGGCCAGAGGGGCGCCTTGGTTTGCCCCGACACCCGCTGTCTCCTCGTGGGCCCATGACAACCTGGCTTGGATGAGAAAGCGGCGTCGGAAGACCGCGGCCCCAGCGGCAGGTTGAGCAGCCACCTTACAGCTCGGGCAAGGCGGCGGGGGCCGGCGAGGAGCGGGAGGGGCCAGCGCCCCTCGCCGAGAATGCGCCTCGAAACAGGCCGCCCACGGCGAAGCTCTCTGGCTCTCCCCCTCAGGGGGAAGCCTAGCCTGCGGCATTAAGTCCTTACTAGAACTCAGATCTCTCCCAGCACTTAACGTTTCCAAAGCCCCATTTTCCGGAAATGCCACCAGCGCCAACCTTTCAAAGGGGGACCGAGGAGCGGGAGGCCGCGGTGTACGGACAGTTGCTAAAGGCAGAAGCATTCACACACCTGGGGTGTCATCACTCCCACCAAGGTCTGCATTCCCGTTTTTCGGGGGACGGTCCCTCCTCACGTGCAATGAGCTTCCCCGCATGGGAAGGCGGGGTGGGGGCCCGACCCGCTCGGCGGGCAGAGAAACGCAGGCAGAGGGAAAGAGCGCTTCAGGCAGGAAACGGTGGCGGCGCCGGTTCCTGCCTCTGTCCCGCTCCCCGCCAGCCTGGCTAAGGGTCATTAGCTTAATGAGCTATTGTATTTTTTTTTTTCTCTTTCTCTAAAAACTCTGCTGAAACATCCTCCCAGGAGCCAAATGAGGAGGCGAAGAAATAAACAACAGCTGACCGCTGAGGGAGCTTAGCCAGGGAGCCCTTCGGTCCGGGAGGCCTGCGCTTTGGGTGGGGGGCGTGGGGGCTGGGCGGCGGGCACGGAGCGGGGGGCGGGCGGACAGGCAGGCCTGCAGACGGCGGGACTTCGAACGGGGCGAGTGGTGCGAGCGGCCCTCCGGAAGTGCCTTGCGCGGGAGGTGGCTCGGGGTTTCCGGAAGGTAAGCCAGGTGGATACACAAGTAAAGATGTAACGTTATTTCCCGATAGGCGTGATCGGGCAGGTAAGACAGATTCCCCTATGAACGAGTCTTGTTTTGAGAAACCTATTGACCGGGTACAATAAATTACTTGACACATCCTAGTTCTCCATAAATGCCTGCTGAAGGGCTAAGTAAAGCTGGTCTGCTTGCTGGCCACCGGCTGGGGCCTCCGGGTCTGAAGGTATGGCCGGGCCCACCCCTTCCTGCCCCAGGTCTCCGCCCTCCACTCCACCCGTCCCAGGACCAGCCCTGTTAACTTGGGGGAGTTTCCAGTCCATTTTTCATCATGCTCCTTTAAAATGACTTGTGAACGTTCAGGCTCATTGTAAGAAATTTTAAAATTGAGAAAAACACCAAGAAGAGAATGAAAATTGCATCTGGTTTACAACCCTAAGACAAGTTTATTAACATGGTGTATCTATTCCAGACACGCGGTCTCAAAGATTGTTCTCCACGTGACATTTTAGCCATTTCTCAAATTTCCACACTTACTGAGAATGAAGTTTAAATGCTTCGCTTTGCTACAAATGTGCCGTGACCTGTCACCCTCCCCCTGTCGTTCAGTGCGCAGTCTCCAGGCCTCCACCACGCACACCGCCGGGGCCCCCTTTGCGTCTCCGTGTACGCTGCCTGCCAGGGCCAGCACATCGTTGCCACTGATCACTGCAAGCGGAATGACACAGTTAAAACATGTGACTTCTCAAAACACGCGCATGCGCCAGCCCACACACTCCACCTTTCCAAACTTGAATAGTAACATTTAAAAACGATTTTCTGTGTCAACTCAAGGCCATTGTCATCATTTCAACACTAAGAGGAATCCCTGATTTGGGGAGGGGTGAAGAAAGAAACGTTACTCAATGCAGGCGGCCCAACGAGTGACCGCGTGTCTGCGGAGCCACTGCGTTTGGCACCGCTGGGGAAAGAGCTGGGTTGCTGGGCCGCCCTGGAGCAAAGGAGCCCTGGGGCCAGGCCCCTCTCCAGCGAGACGGCTCCACTGCGCGACAGAGGCACGTTCGCTGCTGAAGCTCCAGCCGGAAACGCAGTCTGCAGTCGTCAGTGGGACAGGAAACTGGGCTCCCAAGGCCAGAGAGGTGCCGGCTTACATAGAAAGAAGTCTCTGCTCCGCGCCTGATGGGTCTGTCCTCATGCAGCTACGGTCTCTAAATCCCATAGTTTGATTGGTCCAAAAGGCACTGTCCTGATTGGTCAGGATGGAGCTGCTCTGATTGGTCAGTAAAGATGTCCCTGGGGATATAGCTGTGCAGCTCCGATTGGGCGGGGACAAGTCAGTCCCGTTGGTAGAAAGGATCCCAGGAACCCTTCTTCGGGGCTGCTCGGAGGGCAGGACCCAGTGCAGGCGGGCAGCTCGGCGCAGGCTGTGCCCCAAGTGCAGTGCGTGTGAGGGCCCCCTGGGCAGCAATGGCTGCTTGGCTCTGAGGTGTTCTGTTTTGTTTTGTTTTATAAATTTAAGCCCCTTTAAGCCACCAGGAGCCCTTCTTAGTATGTATCTTCTTTCTTAGGGTCCACGCTTGAAAGACCCAACTGGTATTTAATTGCATAAATGCCAACCTCCATCTCTGATGTGCAGGTCTTTGGCCTTGATAATGAACCCGAACCAAGATCAAGTGGCGAAGAAGAGTCTTAAAGGAGAAAAGCATCAACCCACCCTCAGCCCCCCACCTCCACCCCCGCCCTGTGCCTGCACCCCACCCATCCCACCATGGCCTCCTGCAGGGGTGCAGAGCCCCACTGGCCTGCCTGCTTCTCTGGGAAGAAACCCCCTAAGTCTTTCGAGAACCCTGAGGAAGAGGAAGCCATGGGCCTCCAGAGAGGAGCTGAGAGGCCTCCCCTGCTAGGGCAGTTCAAGGTCAGGAAAAGCTTCAGGTGCCTGTGAGACCAGGAAAATCGCCACACAGGTTGCCCAGGGAAACCGGGCCACCCTGTGCAGCCTGCGCCCAGAGTCCCCCCGCCCGGCAGGTGAGCACAAAACCCTCGGAGAGCAACTCTGCAAGTGTCCCCTAGAGGGGGCTTGAGAGCGGCCCTGTGTGCATATAATGCCGGTGCTGCGTGGACTCTCCTAGGTGCTCCTACAACACAGCCCTTTGACTCCACCCGCCACGCCGCGCTGTGACTTTAGGCTGAGGCTCCCTTGTCTTTCCAGTGTCCCTACATGCCCCCAGGGGAGCCCAGCACAGGCTCTGGCTCGCGGAGTTCGCAGGCGCAGTGAGTGGGGTGCGTTGGCACGGAGTCCCGCCCAGGTGGCCTCGTCCGTGCAGGCTTGGGCCGCTCACCTGCGAGGCGGTGGGGGCAGGGGGGAACGAGACTCTGTGAGCGCAGGCTGTGCAGGGCGGCCCCGTTTCCTGGGGCAACCTGCTCCCTCTGTCAGAAGGCATCTCTCCTGTGCAGTTGTGGGACCTGCAAATTTTACCATATGTCGGTTGTCGGTGCCTTCGCGATCCCAGCCATATTAATGTTATAATTGGAGCTGGTTTGTATGCAGCCTTCTGAGCGGCTCCGGGGATCCGCAGTGGCAGTTTGTCTTCCCCGCATTGCTGGCTCAGGGATATTACTCTGTTTTTATATTGGAGGACAGGTTGGGAGAGGGAAGGAAGGGGAGACGCACGTGGCAGAGGCAGAAAGATAAAGGGAGGAGACACTGACCGGGAAGTGGGCTCGGGCCCAGGCACCCCAGCCCCTGTCTCGGCTCTGGGGTCCTGACTCCAGGGTAATGTGGTCGCCTGTGATGTTGTACCAAAGGGAGTCATTTGCTTTTGCTTGATTGTGTTATAGGATCATATTAGTAAAAGGATCCGAAAGGTCTTAATACGCTGTGGTTTGGTCGGTCTCTGCTAAGTTATGTTTCAGGAACAAGCACCGCCCCCCAGCCTCTGTGCCGCGGAACAATCACGGCCTGTGGGCTCCGGGGCAGCTGCTGCTCTGCCGCCCGGCCCCGGGCTCACCCCCATCCTATCCCCCCCTCTGGCGAAGAGCAGCCCCTGTCATGCCCACGGCAGAGGGACAGTGTCAGGGCACCTCCCCTCCCCCACCTTCCAACCCGGGTCAGAGCCGTGGGGGCGAACACTCTGGCCTGGTGATGGGCGGGGACGAACATCCTTTTACAGGACAGGCCCACCCTCCCCACCAGTAACAGGGGCAAGAATGGCACTCGACCCCCGGCCGCCCCTACCAGTGCCTTCGAGCTGTTTCTGCTCTCTGCACCGGCTCTGTTTTCCCTCGTGGTGACTTCCTGTCTGTCCATCACCCCCAGCCGCACACCCACGCACACCCACGCACACCCACGCACACCCAGCGCCCTTCTCCTTCTGGATCCTGCGCTTTGGGTGGCTCTTTGCTCCCTTGGCAGATTCCCTGCCCAACAGTTTTCTACATCGTTGCTATGAAAGTAAACCACCCTGCTCTTTTATCTTGCAAAAACATCTCAAGATCCTTTTTCTAAGCGTACAAAATTAAAAGAAACAGACATGTGCGTGTCTTCCTCCGTGGTCTGTGATCGACTTGCCGCCCTGTCCCGCAGCTTGCCCTCGTGTGAACAGGGTGGGGGACAGGCACTGCGGGCATCAGGCATTCCAGCAGCCCCGTCACCGGCCTCGATCCCAGCCCCCGCTCTCTACAATCTCCATCAATAATGAAAGGTACTAGTCACTGTTCCAATAGGCCGGCAGCTGCTCTGGAAACACAGGGAAAAGGTGCGGTACTGAATTCCCAGTGGTCATGCTGACTGAGCTCGTTGAGGAGAACACGGCGGTGTGTCAGAAAACCCACCGCTACGACCTTTGTGTTTGCTCCTTCGAGCCTCTCCCCTCTGAGCCTCAGTTTCCTTAACTGTCGCATTATGTAAAACCTCAAGACCCCTTTGAGCTCTAAGGTTCTTTTGAAGCCTGTACTAGACAGAAAAAATGGGTGAAACACATTTGTTCAGAAGGTTGCAGCATAAATCTGTCAAACACGTGATTGTTCCTGGGAAACTGTATTAAACATGCAAAGGGGTCACCTCCTGGCTTAGCACAAAACCTAGAGGTGGGTAAGACTCATGATCTCCAAGATCTCACAAGAATATTCTCAGTGAACCATCCAACAACCCACTGGAGGTTCCCACTCCTCTCCTCGTCCTCGGGACTGCAAGACGGTGGTCGTGTCTCCAGGTATCAGAAGGCAGGGAAGGAATTTTTTTTTTAAAAGAAACTTTTACTTTACTTGAAAGGCTTCTTTCTTTCTTTTTCTTTCTTTCTCTTTCTTTTCCTTCCTTCCTTCCTTCCTTCCTTCCTTCCTTCCTTCCTTCCTTCCTTCCTTCCTTTTCTTTCTTTTCTTTCTTTCTTTCTTTTTCTTTCTCCAGGAGACTTTCCCAGCACATATGCACTCAGGGCTCATTGGACACAATTGTCTGAAGGGGCCACTGCCAGCTCAGAGCTGGGCGTCCCTGCCTCTCTAAGGAGAAAGGCTGGGGGAGAGGAAGGATGGGTGCTGAGTGAGTCACCCTACTGGGTCTGTTACCCATGCTTGCCTAGGGTTCTCATCTGAAATTATTTTCATTATTATTATTATTATTTTTTTATTAAGAAACCTAGGAGTATAAGTTAAATGACAGTCCAAGCATTAAGGCCCCACATAGAGTTCAAAGCCCATGAGGTCTGTCGGGAGACAGGCACATTAGTATTACCTTTGAAACTATGGGCCGGACTCTAGCATCTGTGGGTTTCCAGTTTTCTGATCTCTGAGAAGACGTATTGATGTCAATCTTTGAAAATTGTTCACAGGTTGGATGTTCCAGAATCACGCAGGTGGACCGCACGTGCACACGGAAAACCAGGGATGTGTGAGCAGAGCCCGGCGTCCAAGTGGTCAGATCCCACCACGGAGGCTCGGGGGCTGTGTCATGAGCCACTCATGTGTCTCTGTGCTTCCCATCTGGTGCATGGATTCAGCCGCCACGGAGAGGGCCCCACAAGTCGCGGCGCAGAGTCTTGCACGTGCAGGGGAACACGCGTTGCTCTGTGGGGACATGGATGCCTTCAGAGCAGACCCAAAGGCTTCTGCCAGCGACTCTTTCAGAAGGTGTCCTCAGCCCGCCAGCTCTTACCACCTGCGCCCCTTACCTTCCAATCCCATCACGTGTACCCGGGCGATGCGAGGAGCCCCTGGCTGGGCTCCCTGTTCTGGGGTCTGAGCCCAGGACTGGGGCTCAGCCCCCCAACTTCTCCTGTGGCTGCTCTCGCTGATCCTCCAACAGTCCAAGCAAATCTCTGCCCCGGGCACTCGCTGTGCCTGGGTACCCGGGTGGCTCGCGCCCCCTCCATTCAGCTGTCTGCTCAGGTACTCCTTCCCCAGAAACACCCTCCGGTGTCATCGCCGGCCAACGCTGTACACACACCTGATGTCGGTTCACAGTCCGTCTCCTCTGCTGAGGGGACCATCCATGTGGCTCTTTTACTCACTAGAGGGTCCTCAGCACATGCTGGGCGCCAAGCACACAGCCTTGTTGGAGGTCGTCGTGAGGACGTCATCTGGGGGCGGGACCCTGGCAATCAGAGGCCCGTCACCTCCTCCCCATCCTTAAATCACAGACTTCGCCCGCCGCTCCCAGAGTGGGAGCTGTTTGCCAGGACGTCACCTTGAAGAGCAGTGAGCTGCCATCCGGACGGCAAATGCGACCGAACCCCCGCAAGGCCTCTCGGTAAACTGAAGATCCTGGCGGGCAGCGTGGAGGTCTAGTTGGCTCGTGTGCCAAGACAAGCCTTGTATGCAAGTCCTCTTGATTGTTAAAACTGCCACTGACCCGCGTGGAGGGCCGCCCTCTGTCTTAGGTCTCTCCTTGTCCCCACTGTGCAGGGTCAGTTCATGAACCCACGAGTATAGGCTCAGGGAATCTTTATTGAAGAAAAAAGTAAATGAATAAATAAAAGGATGGGCAGATGGATCGCGGGGCAGGTCCCAATTCCTGCATCTTTTCGTTCCTGCTGACTCAGTTTATGTTCCTTTGTCGCCAAGACTCAGAGCCTTAACGGCTGATGTCTGTGTAGTCGCATGACAGGCCCTCCCTGTTCGCAGCAGCCCCCGGGGCGCGTCCCGCCACTTGGTGCCCTGTCAGCCTGGTGAGGCGGGCAGATTCTAGGCTCAGGTTGGGGCTGGGGCCCGGGGGTCTCCCAGGTACACCAAACGTGCTGCAGCAAGGACGTGCTGTGTCCCTCATTTCAGATGGCCTCAGACCTCCGTTCCAGGCCTTCTCTCAGGAGTGGCCTCTCCGATTTGGCTCAACTGCCCCCCTCGGGGGGGCCTAACACACCTTAACAGCAACATCAGTGTTCCTGTTATTGACTGAAAGAAAATGTAAATAATGGCATGAATAATATTCCTTGTTGTAATGGTTCGTTCCTACATCTTGTGGGTGAGGAGGAGAGAGAGCATTTTTCCTGCCTTGGAAGCACTCAAGGTCAATGTTGGCACCGTCCTGCCGCGTGAGACCTTCCGCACTGTTAAGCTTACCAAGGGCTTCGAGCTCGTCCCCCGTGTCCCCTCTGCCGCTCTGTTGTCGCCCGCTGAGTACCGGTCAGTCTCGCTCTCACTGGCTCTATGTAAACTTCAAAACCAAGGTTGCTCACCCAAAACTACATCCTTTTCAGTCCAAAATTGTGGTGCTAAAATAGGTTATTTCATCTGCACATGTGGGGGTGTCCATAAGAAATTTAAATTTGTATAAGGACGACCATAGCACTCTTCGTAACGTTTTGGGTTCAGGAATCGCACAACTCCGGAAGCCTAGAAGAGGCTAGAAAGGAGGGTAGCTGCCCCCAGCCTGAGCCCGCTCCGCTCCGTATCCACACACGCAGTCGCACCAGTCCGGGGTTTCTGCATTTGCACCCACTGGAGATGACACCCCTGCCCAGCTGGTCCCTGCCCCTAAGCACTCAGCCCCAACTCTGTGGACACTTTGTGGGTCGCTCTCAGAGTGGCTAAAATGTGTCAGGAACATTGTATACAATGAACAAAACTAACTCTGCCCTGATCCCAGGAGGGAGGTATTTCACCTCCAGTTTACAGACAGTAGCACTCACACAAGTTCATTCTCTCACCCCAGGTCCCCAGCTGAACCACCCAGATTCGGACGCCAGGCGACTCGGTGCCAACGCCTTGCCCGTACCGTGGTCCAGCGAAGACACCGTCTGATTCACCTGTGTAACTTAGAGAGGAGTAAGACAGCACCTAAGGGCTCAGCAAAGAGTGTGCCCAGGAAAAGCTCATAAAAACTATAAAAACACTAATAGCTAAAAGTATTAGCGATTTCTTACAACCACGCACAGTGAATGAAAGAATAAATCTCTAGCCTAGACTACTTAGGCTGACAAGCAAATTGTTTTGCCTTCCTCCAGCCCAAACGTGCTGCCCTGGAATTCTGTTGAGTTATAAAAAATCATCTTCAAAAAACTCATTTGATTTCATGACCTCGTGTCAGGCAATGTGGGATTGATTTGTGTCGTGTAAGAGCTCTTTGTGAACTGACACATTTTAGCCTGTGTTTTATCATTAAAAGCAACACAAAGGATATACTAATATATAGGATCACTCCAGTTTAAAAATGTATCACACGCGGTCTTTTTCCCCAGAGGCCCTGTGTTCTTCATTAATTCAGCCGGCAAATACCAGCCCACCTGAAGCCAGGTATCTCCGGCAGATGGGAGCGGGTAGTCAACGAATGTATCGATAGTGCAGGCAAGCTGGGGGCGCTCAGACCCGAGTTATTTTGGGACAGTTCAGCAGATTTCTTCTTTCTATAATAAGTGAATTTTCTCCACAGAATTTTAAATTTAACTGACTTTTTTCTCAACAAAATAAAGTTGCTCCAAAAGGAATGTCTATTAACTCTTTACCATTATGTTACTTCTTTGATCGAACTTTACAAAAGAAAAAGATCGTTTCAATTCTTGAGTGTATCTAACGCTCTATAGCCTAGTAGATAATTTATCTAGTAGATAAAGGATAATGATAATTATCCTAGTAGATAAGGCAATGATAATTGCCTTAAAATAAAAATTTTATCTAATCAATGCAGGAGAAAGTTGGAAAGTGTGTAAGCTGCCGCCCACCGCCCCCCCCTCCCAAAAAAAATACCCACTTGCACTGTCACCAAAAGGAAAAGTTGGGACAGTATCATTTCATTACAGGACATCACCGCAAGTGAGAGCAGAGGGGCGGTGCCCTGTATAAAGCATTTTCAACAGGTTATTAAAGGTTGATGAATTCAGAGTGAACGAGTCTGTTCGGCTTTCTGGGCCCGAGGCTGACAGGACACTCACAGTGGCCTCGGAATGAGAAGGCAGGTTTTATCCCCTGGCTGACACCCCCTAGGGCTGTGACCTCAGGCACTCCATGCCCAGGGGAGATTTTGAAGCAGCCTGCTCTGTATACGGTTGGAATACATTCCCTTTGATGAATTATTAATAGCAGGGTAAAACATTGGCTAAAATTGTGAAATTAGAGGTAAACAGTTTGCTTGGAAGAAAATTCCCTCAATTTATAAGTGCATCATCTGTCAAGACCAGAGGGATTGGCACCTGGAGGTCCCTGTGACTTAGCCAGGTGCATCTGCAGGGATGGGAATGCCCGCAGGGTGCACAGCCCTGTGAGGGCGTCACGGGCACCAGCTCTCTCAATCACATGTCTGCTAAAGAAGCGAAGGCCCTTCTTGGGGATCCAGTGGCACTTGCCAGAGGCGGGTGGGTCAGAAATTAGCTGCACTTAAAAGGAAAAGAAGAAAACAGAAATCACAATGGGTTGTAGAAGGAGGTAACATTTCTGGATGGGTCACACCTGCCAGTATCTTTCGTTCTCAAAGAACATGAAGGCAACAGAAATACTGGGGAAACGTTGTCATCCCGTGTTAGCCACGCCAGAGGACCTCGCACCATCGTAACTCTGATCTTCGGGAAAAAACTCATTTCGTAGTCACCGAGGAGCGCTGCTGCCTGATTTCTGGTGTCACATATAATTTTTGTGTGTGTTTTGCACAACAGCATTCACTGAGAAATCAAACATAGGGCACTGAGAAAACGCCTTGAAGGGGTAGTGCGGTAGGCACAGAAAATTGGAGCTGATACGGAATTTTTGATTTCCTGGCATATACTTGATGATGTGCTATGCCCCCCTGTGTACTGTACTTGGAAATATCAACATTACACTAAGCATTTTTGTAAAGACAGGTCAAATATTGACTCCTATGTGCTGGTTAAATACTTAAATAAAGAAAAACTAAGTGATTTAGCAAACCTCAGTGGAAGGAAGGATATCAGTGAATAATTTTTAGTAATTAAGTAAGTAATTTGAGTTGCCCGCTGAAGTCCCTATCATATATACATATATAAAAATTCTCTTTTTAAGTTCTCTTCAGCTGATGAATGGTCTAAATTGCCAGAGTTTGAATTAATGAAAATATTAAAAGAACAAAGGCAGAATTGACGAAAATGGTTATTAATCAGCATTACAGAAACCAAACTATCCTTATGGTATATTCCTGTACATTTTCTTTTAGCAGATAAAATTAAAATCGCAAATTATAGAATTAATTCAGCAATTTTCAACCGGTGTGCCACAAGAATTTTTAACACATGCAACACCTGACTCTTTAGTCGGGGGCACTGACCGCCTTTCCCTCAGATGGTCAAATAAAAGGAAACGACACCGGCCAGCACATTAGCTGCCCGGTGTGAGCAAACCAAATGACACCAACCTTTTTGTCGGATGGGCAAAATAATACGCTTTTTGGCGTGCCGCAGAATTTCGGTGACCAGCTGATACGTGCCCCGAGGCGCACGGGCTGGAAGCAGCCGCGTCGGTCATTCGCCGCCCGCCGCGTGCACTAGGATCCCAGGGCGGGCCGTGCGGGGCGACGTTAGCCGCGCTCCTCCGGCTTCCCCGGAGCCCGACCCGGGCCCCAGGTATGAGCCACCGCTTCTTTCTCCGTCCTCTGCCGGGATGCTCCGCTCAGTGCCGCTCCCCGCGAGGGCGGACAGACCGCTCTCCGGACAGCGAAGGTTTCTGTGGCGTCCGCTCACGCTTACAGCGCGCCTGGGCAGGGCCATTCCCGGGCGCCTGGCACCTTCCCCCGCGTCTCGTGGGCAGCACGGTGCCAGACTGATTCCCGCAACAAATCCGCCCATAAGTCCCCCTGCTCGCCTCGTTCCCCGAGGACCCGCAGTCAGCAGAGCCCAGGGGTTCGTTCTGGCTCGTGGGGTCGTGGAAACAGCATGGGCCGCACACGCAGTGGGGGGCTGGGAAGCCCCGTGCGATTGCCCCGCGGCGGGGACTGAGGCAGTCTTGGGTTCTGGAGGCGGCAGCCGCAAGATGGGGGCGTCCGTCAGCCGGGGCTCCTCATGCGACATTTCCTGAAACCAAACAGCAACAGAGATGCCGAGGGGGTTTGTGGCTCGATATGACGTTGCCGCTCCTGACAACGACACTGGAACCAGCTTTACTGACCCTTCACTCTTAAAGTCAGTCCAGCCCCTTGTCATCTCCTGTCCTGCCAACCACCGTGACCTCCTGGCTGGCCTTCTCGCCCTCAGTTCGCCCTTTGCCCACTTGTCCTCCTTACGCTGCAGCACAACCACTGTCAGCTAATCGTGACCTAGAGATTGAATCATGTCATTCTCTGTTTCCAAAACCTTCCGTCGCTGTCATCTGACTGCTGTGAGTATAGGTTCCTTATGGAAACATGAGAGTTCCGTCAGAATCTTCACCAAATCATAAATTCAGCCTTATCCCTTTATCCACTCAGCATAATCCATTTTACTACAAGGAACTGGCCCATTCATTCGATCAACAGGTGTCCACACCCCCGTCTTTCTTGAGGGCCCCGTGGACACGTGATGGACAAGGGCCCCAGAGCTCGCACTCAGGGACGGCACTAGGTCCGGCAGAAGTTCCTATGATGACAAAGTGTTTCTTAGCTGCATTTTCAAATACTATAACCACTCACCCAGCGTGACTCTTGAGTAGATGAAATGTGGCTATTGTGACTGAGAACCAGAACTGTTAATTTTATAAAGTATAATTACATTTAGCAATAAACAGCGAGGCCTAGCTCATGTTAACTTTATCGGGCAGTTTTACAGGGAGGAAGCAGTTATTTAATCAAACAAAACATCAAACAATAAAGATGGTAGAACTTTGACATAGGGTTAAGTCCCACGGCTGGGATTAAGTTAGTAACAGAGGAGACGTTGAAATGTAAAAGCCATGAAAGGGGTCAGAGATTTCAAATTGTTGGGTCAGAGAAGGCCCCTCTGATGAGCTGACATATGATTGACAGGAGAGAATTGCTCACGAAGACATCAGAGAGGAGAGTGTTCTAGATGGAAGGAATGGTGCAAAAGCAGAAATGGATTTAAAGTACCAGAGTAAGAAAGCGAAGACCCAGGGCAGGATCTTCATGCAGCAGGGGCGCTGCACGAGGCCGGGGAGACCGGGGCCTGGGCCTCCCAGGTAAACGGGGCGCTGCCTCCTCTGAGGCAGATTTAACGGTGGGCATGCTGGGCGCGCGCCCTGGGCCTGGGGGGCGGATTAAGGTCGGTTGAGGCCCCAGGCGCAGAAGAAAATATTTGAACCTGCTGTCAGGTTTTACTGCTGACTGTAAACTTGTACGTAATTAAAATTGCACATAGGAAACCAAACTTGGTGTCCTTAGAAAAAAGTGTAAAGTTGGGGTTTCGCGGGGCCCTTCAGAAGTTGGGGCCCAGGGCGGGCGCCTGGCGCGCCCGCCGTTAAATCCGCCCCTGCCCTCCCTTTGCAGGCTCTGGCGATTCTCAGCCCTAAGGCTTTGTGAACCACGTTTTCTGAAAAACCTCTCTTCTGCCTTACCATTCACAAAGTATTTATCCTTCAGGACCCTCTACTCCTTGCCTGACAACTTCTCGCTCATCCAAAATAAAGCAGAGAACTCTTTCTCACCAAACTTGTCTTACTTTCTAGGACACTGAGCGGAGAATGTTATACTTCAGCCACTATTTCGTATCCATTGCCATTTTATGTCGTGTAAGGTGTTTTTAGTCTGTTCCGTGTTTTGGTTTTATGACGGTCTGGCTTCTCCCCCCAGCCAAGGGCAGAGCCCTGACCCTGGTGCCCAGGCCTTGCGTGGGTTCGGGGAAGCAGCTAGTGGAGCCCGTCACACACGGGCTCTGGCGAGGTTCGCTGACCAGCTCTAACCCGCTAAAGCCAGCGTATGTATGCCTCTGCGAGCACAATTTTGCTTTAATTTTATTGACTGGGGCCCACATTATTTTACTTAATCTTAGACATGAACGAAGGTGGAGCTCCTGAGATAGACTGCGAGCACCTTGACGGAAAGGATTCATTTTTGAGTCCTCAGCACCTGGGAAAAAAAATAGATACTCAACAATATATGCGCAGCAAATAAAGAAGTTGTTACGTCCCTTACTGTGTCATGGAAGGCCGTCAAGTCACGCCACGGAGGCCCGTGTGGCTTTATCTCACAGTCACGGCGCCACCCAGGACTAGGACTCGAACCCGCTGCAGCAGCGCCAGCCCGGTGCTGGCGCTCCGCACCCAGACAGAGGCAGCGCCTCCTCGCCGTAAGCAAGTTAAGGGGACAGGAGCCGCCTCGCTCACCGGGCGGGCATAATCCCAGTCCAGATTAGCAAGCTTCATAAAGAGCTTGGTGTACAAACTTAAAATAGCTTTCCGAATCAGCAAGAGCGTGCTGGATTTCTGGCTATTTCCTTAGGCCTTTCTTGCTGTCTGAGATGTCGAACACTCGTTTTAATGCCAGAGGAGACGAATGTATGGCAGGGCAAGATGATGGGAAAAATATTAGATGACAGATCAGAAAATGAGTAAATTGCCCAGAAGGGAAGAGCAGTGAACCTCAGGACAGAGCGGGCGGGTGGCTGGTGATTAATGGTGTGGCCGGCGGAGGGAGCCACGTTTGACCGCATGGCTGTGTTTTTGTGGATTATTATGTAATTAGATTTGGTTAGAGGGCATAAAGCATTAACCATGTAGACAGTGGCATCTGGCCCCTTGGTAGCATGACACTCGTGCTCTCTCGACCTTTATTTCCCCAAGCGTCCTGTCCCCAGCGAGAGCCACCCGTGATCTGCACCGCCCGGGCGGCCCACGTGCAACCCCGTGCACTCGGCATCATCGGGAGCCTCGCGCATTCCTTCCACGCGCACGAACCGCCTGGTCTGAAGAATGAGAGTCAGGACGGAAACCAGACGGGCTGCGTTCCGACTCCTGGCTCCACCACTGCTGTCCCTGCCGATACTGGCGGGGACCCGCCTCTCCCTTTTCGGTTTCTCAGGTCACAGGATGGCGTACACACTCCCAGCTCTTCCCACGTCTCGGTGGTACGGGCCCTAAGCGATGCCCAGCCGGCCTGTTGTGAACGAGTGGCGCGACTGCAGCAGTGTCTTCTAAAGTGTGTTCTCTGACCTTTAGTTCTGTCTGTGTGAAGGAAGGGGCTTTCTCCACAGTAGAAGGTTCTCCAGTAAAACAGGGTGGGAAGCCCCAGGATGATCAAAACCAGGTGAGCTCCCCGGTGCGGATCTCCTGGCTGCCTCCAAGGCCGGCGTGCACCGCAAGACGTCAAGGACCAGGCGGGGCAGACTCCAATGTGCAAGCCTGTTTACCAAACAAATGGGCATTGTGTAGACAGAGCGCGTCATGCCCCTGGCATCTTGGGCTCCTTGACCTTGTGTCTCCCACCGGGTGCCCTGTTTGGAATCGGCGCTGTAGACGCCTGTAAGCCCCCTCATCTACACAATTTGATGAAGCACAATTTGCTGTATCACTGGCAAACGAGACGTTTTCAGGGGAGTCAGGGTGAGATGCTCGCCCCACTGAAGATCGTCGGCGCATGTCTCCAAACATCAGAGCGATGAGGGGTCCTGGGGCGTGGGGGTGGGCAGTACAGTTCTCAGGTTCACCCTCCCCTCCCCAGCGAGCGGTCCGTCCTCCCAGCCAGCCCCACTGACTCCAGGTAGGACAGACCAGCCTCCCTGTCTGGTTTAACAGATCGTTAAAAATCCACTCTAAATATAGTGGAGTGTAACTGTGTACTGAGATGTTTATGCTCAGCGAGGGGGAAAAAGAAAGCGAAAAGGGTAACAGTTAACAGTGTCACCGCCTGTTGGGCCCACACTGTGAATGGCAGAAATTTGACACAGGATGCATAAAATTAAACTGTGGTCCTTTTCGGCGAGTCTGTGACTCCAGTCCTTAGTTGTTCCACTGGGGAACTCGAGGCGTCCCTTGCCAGTGCTCCTGCGGAGAGAGTGGGAGGCGTGTGCCTGGGTCCCACCCCCCATGCTACCCGGGCTGCACGCCCTGTGCAGGAAGTCAAGACCCCTGGCTTCAGGGACCCCAGGAGCAGAAGTGGCCCCTGCACGAAATAATGACTCAGAAGGAGCAATAAACAACATTAGGATACGACGCAGTCCAGGACAAAAGAGGAAGTAATTTTGTGCCAATCAAAGCACGTCTGGAGTGTGCTGCTTAACTACGGGTGTCGCGTTTTCAGATGCGGAGAAGCCGGAGCTCACTGAGGGGAGCGCCGACACAGAGGGGGCCGCAGAGCGGGGCCGCGGGCGGGCGGGCTACAGTCGGGGGAGGCGCGGCCTGGGGCCTTTTGTAAAAGGCCTGAGGCAGAAAGTGACTTTAGCCGGGCAGGTCCCAGGGGATGACCCAGAGCCTCGGGGCAGCCGGCAGAGGAAGCTTTTCGTGGCCCGTCGGACGAACGCGCAGGCTGCCAGGTGTGAAGAGGGCGGCCCCATGGGAACAGGAATTCTGTTCACGGCCAGGGCAGAGGCGGAGGGCTGGCGCCTCAGGGTGAGCTGTGGTGTGGATCCTGGGGTGTGAGCGAGGCTGGGGGAGGTCGACCCTTGGGACCCCCGAACTCGGAGGTCGTAGGATTCCAGGTGCTGTCGTGGAACTGTTCAGAACCAGCCGAACTGATTAGCGACTTGGCTCCATCAAAGACCGGGGCTGAGGGTGTAGGTGCTGGGTCTGATGTTGACGGGGTTCGCTGAGTGGAAGGGCAGTGGGGTGGTGACAGCCTGCGAGTCGGTGACTCTGATTCTGGTCACCGCTCAGCAGCAAGACTCGATGTTCTCATGTATAGAGTCGGGGTGGGGGCGGTCTTCCCTGTCTTTATGGGGTTGCTTCCAGTTCCAGGGAAGATCGTGTGTGTGAGCCTTACAGAATACACCCGAGACAGAGGGACGGCGTTTCATACACGCGCATGGCGGTTGCTGTATTTCCGGTGTCACCAGAGTCTTAAGCAGGCATCTCAGGGAAAGGGGATAGGCTGGGACTTTGGCGAGGCATTTTGAAAGGTCCCTAGGAATGTTTTGGTCTAAGTACACGCAACTCACCAGGTGATGTTAGACGTCGGAGGACTTATCCGTGGGCGCAAGGCTCTACCCCAAAGGACGCAGATTGATAGATCAGTGCCAACCTGGATAAAATCGTGTAATGACAGGGCTGTGTCTTCAAGTCTTGCAGTGGGTCAGGAAAAGGTCAAAACAGACAGAAGTAAATATAACAAAATTGGGTTTAATGTGCGTGTGTAGGGGGTCATATCTTATGCTTGATTTTAAGAAAGCACCTTCATTGCAGAAAGGCGAGAACTACGGTTACGAGTTTGATCTATCATGAGTTTAGTCAGTTGAGTGTGAGTCAACATTGAAATGTGGTACCTAAGGAAGGCGATGTATTCTTAAGCTACATTAGCATAGGTATAATTTCTTTAAAATACATAAAGGCCATAGTTGAGTTGTGCTTTGTATTGGTTGGGCTGTCTCTTGACTTCTGTGCATCCCATTTTTAAATATTTATGGCCAATGGGAGTGTGCGCTTCAGGGTAGCATCATGCAAATCTGAAACCATTTGCATAAAGGGTGGGGGGTACTTGCCCTAAAAACTTGGAGCTTGAAGTTGTATTAGCTCTGTCTCCAGCTCCCATCCACACCCTGGCTCTTTCCAAGACTTTCTCTCAGATCATTTAAACATCCTTGGGGGCTCTACCTCGATTTTCTTATGGCGAATAGTTGAATGTGAATATTTACACACAAAAAATCCCTCCATCTGGACACTGGTACTCATGGGACTGCCACCCTGGTGGGCTGTAAGAGCCCAGAGCTGTGACCCCCCGACACTCGAGCCCGGCTGTGCCTTGAGTCACTCTTGGAGCCCTGCCGGACACCCACCCCACCTGCTGCGGGCGACACTGCAGCCACCTGGCTCAAGACCCACACCTGCCTCTCCTCCTGCGGATGCCACCAGTCACCAGGACCGGGCACCAGCCACGTGCTCTGCTCATTTCTATGGAGTAAGCCCCCGACTCTGTGTGCGACCTGCATGTGACTCCACTGGCTTATTGGAGAGTCTCCCCTAATAAACCTGGGGCTGTGGGAAGACACAAACGTGTGTGAGTGACTCCTCCCGGGGACGCTCCCTTGCGCACGACAGACTGAAGAAGCTCTCACAGGTATCTAGGGAGACCGAAGTCCAGAACAGAAGGGGAAGACATCCGTCGGGGTGGTCGAGGGGGAAGATGCCCACGTAGAATGTGGGCTGCAGCTCAGGAGGCAGGTGTGGCCCGCACTGGCCACCAGTGGCCCCTGGCACTGCAGAAGGCCTGGTTCACACTGTGGAGGGAGCACTGGGCAGCAGGTTTGACGCCCAAATAGCACCCACCTCCTCCCAGGTCAGCGATGCTGCACAGGAGCCATTTCCCTGATGTCATCATCGGCACGAACTATGGGACGTCATGGCTTGGAAGCGGGGAGGGGAGCCTAGTGTCTCTAGTCCCCTCTCGGGGACCCCACAGGGACAGCTCTGACCATGGTACAAGAGATGATCCCACGCCACGTGTATGGCTGTGGAAGGCAAGCCTTCCAACGCAGCCACGTCAGCCACTTAGACCCTGTTATTCACATAAACCTGGGTTTCCTCCCGCCTGGGCTGCAGCTACGTCACAGCGCTGCAGCTTTTCTCCAAAAGCACTCCCATGGGAGGCTGCCCTCGGTTTCCTCCGTGTGACTTCGGAGAGCCATTCCTTGTGACCGGGATCAAACTGCATCTCAGGTCTTTGGTGCAGCCGCCACATTGGGTCAGGTGGCCGCCCGTCATTCTCTTTGTCCTCCCTGACTCCCTCCAGGATGCGCCGGGCACCCGTCTGGTTCTCATATGACACACGGGGGACCATGGGCACTGAGGGACAAACAGACCCAGATAGCAGCTGGTAGCAGGGAAAGCAAAGGGGACTGCCACCCTGTGGTCAGGGGTGCATGTGTGACAGCCACATCCCTGTCACCTCCTCCAGCCCCTCATCCCCTCTTGACGTAATACGAAGTGCTTTGACAACCGGCACCTCATTTCGTCCTTGTAAGGATAAGTGAGGCAGGTTGTTCGACGGTCCCTCTCGTACAGATGAGGAAATGCGGCCCAGGGAGGTTGGGGTGACCGAGGAGACCCAGACACCCAGAGGTGCTGGACCGAGGAGTGACGCACTCACCCGCGCCTCGCCCCCACCCCCCTGCAGCCAGACGGACGGATGGACAGAGTGTGAGAGGCGGTGGCGCTGCAGAGACCACCGCTACCACGCCACCAGCCTCGTGCCAAACACTCTCCTGGGCACTTCACACAGTCAGTACCAGTCAGTCCTCAGCCAGCGTCCGTGAGTCTGCCTGCCCCCCGTTTTACAGATGGCGGGAATTAAGACTCCAGATGCAAGGCGCTGTCCTCAGGGCGTTGCGCGGTGGAGGGTCAGGACCCAGCCGCAGCCCTGCCTCACACTTTGACTGGCTCTGCGGGCCCGTGAGGCCACTAAGCTCAATGCCCCGCTGAACGGCTCCCCCAGAAGGGCTGTGGGAGCCCCGGGGGCAGGTTGGGCCTGCCTCCCAGAGAGAACAGGGCTGACCCTGGAGCCACCAAGCACGGGCCACTGCGTACCCTGGGGGTCAGCGCCGGAGACAGGAAGCCCGGCCAAGCCCACTGCCTCCGAGGGACAACTGTAAGGATAAGGTCTCAGAGATAGATCTCACCTCGCACCTCGAGCCAGGTGAGAAGAACGGCGGGCTGCTAACAAGGGTCTGAAGCGCCTCCCCTCCCCTCCGGGCGGGGAGGACAGTGTCTGGCGGCAGCTGACCACCTACCTCCGAGGGCAGCCCGTGCGGAGCCCCAGGGCCACTCGGGAGCTCCCCAGAGCAGACAGGGCTCCCATATTAAGGGTGCTGATGTCCATGAATGAAGTGAAAAGGAGTATTAACACCCCCCACTCCCATCCCCCTCGCTCTCTTTCCTCCGCTCCTCCCATCACCATAACATGTCATTTGCTTTTTAGTGGCTTCTGGGTTGCCACCACACCAGCTCGATGATTCACAAAAGTCTCGTTTTTAATACAGCGGCGACACCTATAATGGGGAAGGGGCTGGGGGCGGGGCGGCAGGGCACGTTCCGCCGTCCCCATCTAGATGAGGCGCAGACAAAGAGATAATTATAAACTGTTTCTCTTATTGTCGGGCTCGCATCAGACATGTGCATCTCTCTCCCTCTCCCTCTCTCCCCTTCTTTCCCCCTGCACAGAAAAGTAACTCTGTTGTGGAGACGGCACCAGGTGCACGGGGTGACCTCACACACGCCAAATCGGGAGCTGACATCCATCACACTTTGAAATTTTGGATTTCATCATTTCCTGATCTTTCTAAAGGGATCACAGCACCTGGCCCTCACAGCTGTAGTTCATTTAGAAAGCAATTTAAAAACCGAGAAAAAAGCAAATGACATCTTGCTGCCTCAGCCTTGTCATTAAGTATAGCAGAATGGCCTTCATTTAGGAGGCCCATGGCTAAGAATTAATATCCTTCAGGGCTTTCTCGAGGAGACACTACAAAAGGTTTGAAAGACCATGAAATAATTAGCGGTAGGACTGAGGCAAGCAAAAAAAAAAAAAAAAAAAGAAGGAAAGAAATTCACAGTGACTTTAGTGTATCCTAGATGTCGGGGCCCTCGTGCCGGCCCCCTTATAAAGCAGACTCCAGGGACTGGCTCCGCTTCCGTTGTCTGCCCAGGCAGACGGCACTCCCGGGGCTGTGTGTTCTGAGTCTCCAAATACTGTACATCGGTCAGAAGTAAAGAAATAATAATTATTTTCTCTACCCCTTCCTGGACGGCCAGCCCTTGGGCCAGTGTGATGGGGACATGAATCCTTGGGAAAAACCCCAGAAAAGCAGAACGGCATCAGGGAAGGAGTTAGATGTGCTAGTTTTTCTTTCTTTTTTTTTTTTTAAAGGCTATCTTTAAAAATATATATATATTTATTTATTTATTTGCAGACAGTGGGGAAGGGAAGGAGAAAGAGAGGGAGAGAAACATCCATGTGTGGTTGCTTCTCACGAGCCCGCTACTGGGGACCTGGCCCACAACCCAGACATGTGCCCTGACTGGGAATCGAACCAGCGACCCTTTGGTTCGCAGGCCAGTGCTCAATTCACTGAGCCACACCAGCCCGGGCAGTGTGCTAGTTTTTCCAATTCTTTTTACTCTTCAGCCACATAAAATTTGGGAAACTACTTCCCCTGACTTGGTCTCAGTTCTCCTGTTCTGCAAAATGAGAGGGTCACGGGCATGGCTTCTGGGCCCCTTTGGAGCATTGGGAGGCCGGAGTGCAGAGCAGGCTCTCTGAGGACAGCGTCTGGTGTCACTTCAGAGGTCTGGCAGATGCTATTCTAGGCAGAGGTTCTTGGGCCCGGCCCACGGAGTCAATGAGAAGAAAGTGCTAAACCACTTTCAGACCTGGGTCTTGTTCCTAACAATAATGATTTTTCGACTTCTATAATATGGTACGTGGTGCTCTAACATGATCTCTAATCTTCCTTACCGCACTCCTAGGTGGGCATAACCGTTACCTTCACACTTGGAGAAACTGAGGCTCCGCCAGCTTCGGTCATGTGTACGTGCGCCCCGGCTCCGTGGGGTCTGAGGCTTTCGGTAGCTCTGCAGAGCCACTCCAGGTGAGTTCCTAGGGTGGCGCCAGCCCGGTCTGCCCCAGGCCCGGGACCACACTCACGCTGGGCCCCCATCTGCTTGTGTCTCTTCTACATAATTGGTATCCGGCTCACCGAGGCTGACTTGTCCTGCCACCCAGGTACTCCCCAGCGTGTCTTAAAACCTAGGGGCCACTAAATGCATCCGGACATCCACTGGGAAAGAACAAGAACCGTGTTTTGAACACCATTCCAGGAGCCCGAGTGCCCCTGTGCCACTTGGCCTTGTGTAATTTAATTCTAACAACAGCGCTATACGGTGGGTTTTATAACCCACGTTTCGTTAGCAGGAGACGCAGGCGGAGGGAGGTTAAGTAGCTTTGGTCGTAGATTATGCCACCATTTCTGGCTGCTCATTGGCCCTTCCTGTGAGGCGATTTTAGGTCCTGGCTCACTGACGTGTGACTTGTACCTGCTCCTGTGTGGGCAGGACATGTCCCTGTGCCACTGATACTGCATGTGGCCATGGGACTTACTTGGCCAGTGGAAAGTGAGGCAACATGTCACATGCCTCAGGCAAGCAACAGTTAACCTGTTTTGCATTTCCCTCAGTTCTCTTGTACTGTCTCTGTGCCAAGGCACGGGGTGTCCCCCTGTGATGCCTTTGAACCCTGGTCCCCTAATCAGAGGCCATGCAGTGTGACTTCAGGCTAGCCACCGAGGCCACTGGACAATGTGAGCAGGAGATAGACTTATTTTTTCATATGTTGTGGATATATTGAGTTTTAGTCACTGTAACAGTGAAATGTGGTCGCATCTGGATCACAAGTCTCTCGCTAGCATCCTATGAAATTTGTCACAGCCTGTGCCATGACTGGTCCCTCACGGGCCAACACAGCGCTTCCCTTAGCCCCCTAGCAGACCAGGCAGCGAGGGCAGGGACTGAGCCCAGCCTCAGCTCTGGGCCTTCCGTCCAGTTCTACCAGCAGGCTCGCCTTCCTCCAGTGAAAAGACGGGCACTTTCTACATGTGCCATGGTGAGAAAAATTTTGCAATATGTTGAAAATGCTCTTAATAAATTCTCTTTTTCAATGTCTTTCTCTTCTTGCCGTAATGTTGCATGTCATACTAGAAATACTTTTAGAAGAACCTAGCACCAAACCAACCACTGAGAAATAGACTTTGCTTACATTATTTTATTTAATTCTCTCCAAGACGTCATAGAAGTCATGTTGCATTTATCACACATTACGAAAGAGAAAATGGGAGAGCTGGAGTATTTGCCCCAAATCCACAGCTAGTAAGGCAGAGACATCTTTGAAAGTCATTTCTTCTTGTTCGCTTATTCTTGAACATCATGCCACTTCTACATTTGCCTGGATTTCGCCTTCACGGTCTGCCAAACGGAGCATTAAAGCAATGCAACGGCTTTGATTTGCAAGAGGTATGGTTTCTCTTGGTTTGGGGTTGACTTGTTGGTCTATATTCGCTCCTTGAAGGCCAACGTTAATATCTAGAGAAGAGGATTTAAAGAATTAAATATCTAACATGCACAGCGATGGGTAATGGGACTGGCCCGCGTTTCCGAAACCCGGCACTTTGCAAAGGTCTTCGGGACTGAACCTCGATCGCTTGCTGGGAGAGCGATACCTCTGAGCTCTCTTGTCCTGCCCGATAAGAGCGCCTTGCACAGCGGAGGCTTGGGGCCAGGCCAGGCAGTTTAGGCTAACAGTGGGATTTATGGTGGCTGTCAGTTTCTCTGTGCCTGAGGTGTGCGGCCCTGCGGGGTCCATCTGACCGCGGGGAAACTGGGGTGTGAGTTGCAGTGGTCAGCTCTGTGGCATTGCACGCCCGCATGACTGAAGCCCTGCAGAAACCCTGGTCTCTAAGGGGGGAGGGTCTTCTCTGTCTGGCCCGTACCTCTCAGGTGCCGTCACACATTGTCATCGGGAGAATTGAGGCTGTCCACGCGGCTCCACTGGTTAAGACAAGTGGAAACTTGTGCCTGGGTTTTCTTGGGCTCCACGTGTCTCTTCCATTTGCTAATCTGGATCTCTGCCTTTTCAAGGTAATAAACTATAACCATGAGGACAGCGCATTTTTTGAGCTCCGTGACCCCGAGGACAGTCGTGGGATGTTCGGCCCTGTTACGTGGTGCTGTTTGGAGACTTATGTATAGAGGAAGCCGGAGAATCTGTGGGCGTCTGCCTGCCCTGCATGATAGCAACGGGGTCACGTGGCAGCTAAGCCTCTAGAAAAGACTTTATAACTATGCTCCTAAGAAGTGAGAGGAAAAACCATTCTATAGAAAAACTAGAAGAAAATGCTGAGTGCGTACACGGTTGTTTGCATGTGTGATCGTACCCCACCACGGCTGGAGCATTTCCAAAAAAAACCATGAAAATATAGAGTCGAGTCATGTTTATTTTCCTGTTAATGCCCTTGAAATGACACAGTCTCATCGAGGCATTTGCTCAGGAAGGGATTCTTATTCACATGCCTGGAAGATCGGCTGGGCTACCGTCATGTTTTTATTTTATTTTTTTTTAATAACCACAAAAAGCTGCTAATTTCATAGAACTGAGGGGCTTTACTTAGGAAAGATAGATCTTAAATTCAGTGAAAAATCAAACCATTCTTTTTTTGTTTTTCTTATTTATTAATTTTTAGAGAGAGAGGAGAGAGAGAGAGACACACCAACTTGTTGATCCACTTATGCATCCATCGGTTGACTCTCGTATGTGCCCTGGCCAGGGATAGAACCTGCAGCCTTGGTGTACCTGGACGACACTCTAACCAGCTGAGCTACCCGGCCAGGTTCCAAATCATTCTGATTAATAGTCTTTTTCCTCTTTTCTGTACTTTGTTTAAAGAAGGAAAATGTGTCAAAAAACATATATCTCTTCCTCTCTTCACAAAACAGGGTGCTTCGCGGGCTGGTGGCGCCCCGGTCTCAGCTTTCCAAGCCTCCCTTCGCGTGAACCTTGGCAGCCCACGTGCCCGTGGTCATTCAACATAAAGGAGCCGCGTCGCCTCAGAAACGAGGCAGTAAATGGCTGGACTCACGATCTTAAAGACGATTGTTAAAAAGAAGACATATTTCCATTACATTTTATCTCAGAAGAGTATGTTAGTATAAGACACATTACAGAACGTAAATGCTCTCTTTTTATTTTTATCTCCAAGCTTTTTCTTTTTACACGTATTTGCCCTGAAACTAAGGTTCGCAAACACTTCATGTGAAAATACAGCCTTCGGGACATGGGGGGATGAGCCTGTGGCAAAGCAAAGCTCAGGCTCATCTCTTTGCTTGGTGTGTATGGAGACCTTTCTTGACAGGTCACAGAATAAACTCTTTCTGGTAACGCACATATCCAGTGATACAGCAGAAAGAAATAATGCTCCGGACTGGGTGGGGGAGGATCTGATGACGGCTCCCCGGTTCCTGAAGCGGTGGGTGGGGAGGGGGTCGGGGCGAAACGGCACATTTTCACACGGGTTGTCTCGGCACACCGCAGTAACAGCTAGAATCAGGGTCGGATCTTGTCTATGAAAAGAAAATCAGACCAGTCTTGCAAACCTTAGAGTGAGTCTCGCTAAGACAGGGAAATGGAATACACCCTTTTTTTTTACTGTCTTCAGTTGCAAATTGTGTGCTTTCAAATACACCTTGGAAATGGACCGATACTATGACTTGGAGTCGAGTTGAACTGTAACAGTTGGAAGAGAGGAAAATGTTAAATATTTGAATCGATGCTTTGCATTGTCTACATGCCCTTATTCACATCTGTTCATTAATATTAAATTTCGAGGGTATGATTTATTTAAAGTGGGATCTAAGGGCCCTTCCAGCGCTTACGGAGATGAAGAGCTGTTGCCATAATGGCTTAAGAGACGCCCAGATCTTGGGTAATGATTTTTATCATTTTCGTGCTAGGACACCCGTTTCTTCACACTGTCTGAGGATGTAAATTGTACTTTTGACTTGGTATTACTGCCGTGTGTGATTATTTCTTCTCTTTTGTGCTCTATTTTTAATCTTTGATGGCAGAACTGTTGTGTAATTTCAATTTATGTCCCTCCCCGTGTGTCTAACACTGTCTTTTATTTAATGGACATCCGATAATTATTTATAGACTGAGTGAATAAATAAATACTATCAATAATGTCATCAGTGAATAAAAGGCCTAATCTATTACTTGGATATATTTCAGCAAGTTACTAATTTTTATATTTGCTAAGACAAATAAAAGATTAGTTGAGAGTCACATGCTTGGAAGGGTTTAATTCTGGTGACTTTTTGAAATGGAAATTTTCTAAGTGCCAATAAATAGCATTTATGTTATTTGTTGTGCTCTACAGTTTCGTCATGATAATAAAATATTGTTTGGATATAAAAAAGATCGGACTAAACTAGCCTGGGTGGTGTCCAAACCATCTGTTTAGGGCAAAAAAAAAACAACCCAACAAACAAAAACCCACCACTCTTGTAGGGAACAAATATGTCTATACTGAGCTTGTGACTTTTAAAACCGAAACCTTAAGTGCAGAGTTCAGCAGCAGCCCTCCGACGGCAGCTCTCAGCGTCACCTCCCGGAGAAGAAAACCCGCGCGTTGCCGCTGCTCGTCACACGCATTTGCTAAGGAAACTGAAACATCGAAATGTAGGTCACAGATGGAATCCCACTTTCTCACAGCTACAGGGTCTTAACCACAAATCCGAAATCCGTGCCTGCTTGGGTGAGCTCCCAAGGCCGCTCCCTGGGGGCAGCCCGGCCTCCAGCGTGGCCCTCTGTCCTCTCCGGGCTCCACAGGGAGGGCTTTCTCACTCTTCGCTTGGTCATTTTCCCTTCGCCACCAAAAGCCAGGCACGGGGCAAACTGCTCGTGAGGAAACAGCGAACCAGACGAAGGCTCCTGTTCCCTTTGAGGGAGCCTTTGTGAAAAGAACACAGTCTTCGGAATTCATCATTTCCACCTACGAGCTAAGCCAAGAGACTCTCAGGGACATCGAGAAAATATTTAAATCTGGAAAGAATAATGCAATCAGGACAGCAGAGTCTGCCCAACGGCTGTTAGAAGTGCACCAATGGGATGCCGGCGAGATGAGGAACGTGTGTGGTCAATACGGGGAGAAAACTGAGACAGAGACCCGAGCCACATTAAAGGGGGTCAGACGCAGCTACTCAATGAAACTCGATTTATGTGGGTTGCCTGAGGAGTGAAGAGAGCTCTTCCTCTGCTCAAAGACAAGGAGAAATGTGTTCTCTGCCCTGTTAGAGGCGAGAAAAACAAAGGAAAGCTTTAAAAATAATGTTATGAGATCAGACAGAAAAACATGGCTTTTCTTGTGAATTTCAGTATCTCTACTCATCAGAATTTAGAGGCACGAAGGCAGAAGGGTGAACGATGCAACCCAGACCTGCACTTCTCACCAACAGGGACTGGAAGGGGGTTCTTTTCAGACTACGTGTGACTCCAGTTATCAGACTGTGGTCAAATTTTTAAACCAGCTGAGACTTTTTTATAAGGAATTAATTTTAGATTTTTTAATACTTTTTTTGCATTTATTGAGTTGAGCATATGCTTGTTTGCTTTTATTCTGTTAATACAATACATGGCATTGATTAATTTTCAAACATTAAACCAACCTTGCATTCCTGGGATAAACCTCCCTTATCCATGATATATTGTAATCTACATCGCCAGATTTTCTTATTAGAGAGGACTCCAGTCCGAAAGCCCCATGAATATGGAGCCCACCATCCTGAGCTCTGACTCTTTCTCTGACATAATATTACATCGTTTGTTTGCTATGGTCTGTCCAGAGCTGTAGCTGTCTACAAAGACAGGAGAGGTCCAGTAGCGCTGACGCCGTCTGGGAACACCCCCCAACTCCTGGCCCTTCCCTCTTCTCCGTAAGCAGAATCATGCCTGCAAGTGCCATGAAAACACATTTGGGATTTTGATTGAAATTTCATTGATCCATCAATTGATTTGGAGGCAACTGCAGTTTTACAATATTAAGTCTGGCATATATCTCCTTTTATTTAGAGACCATTAACAGCTCTTATCCTTCTATCTTATTTCTAAACTTTGTAATGTGCTTACACTGTTACCGTAACACACACATCGTTACGTGCACCCTTACATGTTTTAAAGTATTACATGGAAAGATCAACTCAATTATTTGCAAAGTAGAAAACTACATTTTATTTAATTCTGTCAGTAACAAAGAACCCACTACAGCTGATTTTACTGTTAGACAGCTAACTTTGATATGAAATGTTTCCTTAGGAAAAACTAAAATTCCCCTGTATACAACTCTGTATGTGCCCCAATTTTACCAACTTTACAAAGATAGAGCTAATCTCTAACATTGTTATTTAGTTCCTCCCATTTATGAACCACTTCTATAAAGTTTTTGACGGTTGTACAACTGACCTTCATTAAAAATTCTGGAGAGAAAGCAGAATTGGTATTTTTGCCCCATTTATGGATGGGGAGCGTGGAAATCAGAGAGCCAAGAAAAATGGCCCAGTTTTCACAGCTAGTGAGACAGACCATTGAGCCCTTAATTCGGCGTTATTTCCATCAGCACCAAGTCCAGATGACTTTGATCTATTCTGCAGAACAAGCTGCCAGACACAAGAAGAGAAGCAGCTGACGTTAAAGTTTCCCAAAACATACTTCGAGTGTACAAGGCATACACACCTTTAACTCTCTGGGTGCAGTCAGACTTGGCCTGACAGTGTTTTAAGTGGAACATGTCTTGTACCACCTGGTGGTTCACCTACTCACTCTGCCCACAGACATAGAAGGCTCTCCAAATGTTACTGTTTCAGTAAATTCCCAGTGGCTGTGGATGCAATCGGTGGTTCTCAGCACCTTCGAGTTTTTGCTTCTTCTTAAAAAGAGCGTTACATTTGTGTAACCAAAGAAGGAAATAGCATTGACATTCACGAGGGGTCAAGGGCTTTGTCTATATTAAACTCCCCCCTACCCCCAACTCCCGTTCACTACCAGCTCTGCTTTCATAACATCTTCATTTCACAGATGGGCATCAAGTTCATACAAAGGGGTAGACCGGCAATGTCACTCCTAGACCCTCTGACCCCGCGAGTCTTTGTGGAAACGCAGCAGGCAGTCTCCGACGTAGTGGGGGCTTTGTCTCTATTTTCTTGGGTATTTGGTGAGGCCTGGGGAGAATGTAACTTTCCCAGCTCAGCTAATCAGTGAGCATAGAGCTGAGGGTCTCACCGAGGACCCACGGGGCCGCGAGTCTCCCTCCCCAAGTCTAGGCGGTGACGCAGGCCCCCAGGCCGCCTGCTGTGCAGAGGGCCGTGCTGTGTTCAGCATAGGCACTGGACATGGAGTTACGCTCAGCCAAAATGCTCAAACGCTCAGCTGGAAGATTCACAGCCCTCCTGCAGAGCGATCACATCGCAGATAAACTCACGGGTGCATGGCGACTGGCTCGCGTCTGCACCGGTCTCCCTGAGGAGCGGTCGCTCAACATCTAAATAGAAAAGGGGCACTTGAAGGGGGCTTCTAGGTCAGAGTGCCCAAAGGGCCCTTCTCAGACACACACGGGACACAGTTCATTCTGGAGGGCTCTGTCCACTCAGAGCACCTGGGACAGGTGACCTGGGGGCCGCGCTGTGCTCCTCCTTGCCACCTGCCGCCTGGGCTCCAGGAAGCTGGGGGCCTTGGGAGCAGCCGCGGCCTGGGCAGCAGACCCGGACAAGCCAAGTCACCTCCAGGGCGCGAGGACAGCTCTGGGAGGGGACCAATGTGCGCACAACGGGGGACGTCCTCAGGGGATATTGGCAGCCATTCAGGTGCCAAACAGCTGCAAAAAAGCTTCGAAGGATAGTGTGGCATAAAAAATGAAAAATGTTGATTAAGGACATATTGCCCTTGATCAAATGCTGAAGGCAACCTTCTGGCAGAAAAAGAGATATGGACAAGAAGTGGGGGGAGGCTTGCCCATTTCACCAGCTGCGGAGAAGGATCCTCTGTCAGGCCACAGCCCTCGTGACTTGAGGTGGGAATGTGTGTTGCCTGCTGCTAGCAAGCCAACCCTGGGAGCCTAGAAAGATTTTGCCACATTTTGTCTTAGGACTGTCCAGCACTGAGAATAGTTCAAACTTCTGAAAAATGCCTGAATACTGGCTGCTAGAGGGACGGGGCAGGAAAGGGACATGTTTTTATAGGCTTTGGAGTCGGGCTTGGGGGCCTTATCATCCATAGTTGGAAGACTTCCAACTATGTGATGTGGTCAATTTTCTTAGAGGCTTTAGTGGTTATTTCATTATTTGTCCCTGTGGGGGGTTTGGCTCACTCCCGGGGTAGGGGGAGGGGTGGCTTTCTCTTACTTTCCACAAGTGCAGGGTTCATGGTTAAAAAGTTGGCTTTTCTGAAGATTCCCCTTTCCAAAAATCAGCCACTCACCAGTTGTCACTACCTACAAAGTACGCATTTCTGTGGACTGTTGTGGATTCGTTTACTGTGAGAGGCTATACTGGGATACATGCAAGAAGTTACTTTTACCTAAGGTGCCTCACACCCGCACCCAGTCCAGCTGCACACCTCACCGCAGCTTCCGGGCACGTGCTTGATGAACTGCGCCACTTCCGTGGACTCACAGAGCACGTCTGAGCAAAGGGGTGGGCCCTTGGCCACCCGTGGCCGTCCCAGGGCCCCCAGCGGGTACCCTGGGAAGGGATCCTGAGAACTTTTTGTGTCACGGGAGGGTGTGGGGAGAATTCTCCGGCTTTGGGGACAGGAAGACAAACACCAGTTGATCAAGTGAAGGACCTTGAAGACTGGACTTTTTAAAGTCTTCCTTACAATACCCCGTCTCCCACGTCATTGAAGAAGCCAGTGAAAGGGAGCTAGACAGGAAGCCTGCTAACAGTCCAAAAGCGGGCTTTCTGGTCGTCCCCATCATTTCAGTATGGTAGGAATCAACGCAACTGGGGGAAAGGACTAGAATCATAGATTCGATGCCTCACCTTCCTGACGTCTTGGGGGTGGTCATGTAGCCCTATTTGTCAGAGAAGCGTGGATGCTGGGGCGGAGCAGCCCTTTGTTGGTAAAGCTGGGTAATTACACAGACGACCCTGGACGACAAAGCCCCTCGTGTCCGCGATGGGAACATAGGACCCTGTCACATCGCTAATTGCCATTGTTGAAGCAACAGCGTCACAGAAGCACATGCCACTCCTCCCGAGGGGTGTTACTCGGTCAAAGGCTCACGCCCCGCCGGGTCTGCTTTTGGGGATAAGTCAGAAGGAAACGTAGAGCTGGCCATTAGACTTTTCTAAAGTTATGTTTAACACAGCGTCCTTCATAATAAAAAATCTTACAACAACCAGAATTTAGTTATAAACGACTAGTTACATATATTCCGGTGAACTATATAGTACAACCCTGTGTAAAAGAAAATGATGTTGTAGAAGAACATGCATCCATATTTAAAACATTGAAAAGTTTGGTGGAAAAAGCAGAACAAACTTCTAAATGACGTGTGTAGCGTGATCCGCTGTTGGTGGTTCACGTATAACGCGGACAAACGTAGAAGCACGGTAAGTATTTAAAACGTATTGTCAACAGTTTTTTTGAAGGAGACGAGAGGTTCTTTTATGGTCTCACTTATTCTCACTGAAACTGTGAACTAATTTCAAAATGAATACATATCCTTTATGTAATAAAAAGGTAATGAGGGAAGTTTTAATAAAGGAAAATCCAGCATAAACTGAATGTAATTTAGTCAAGAGAAACCACAGAGCTGCTGCCCGCCCGGCGCGGGTGAGGGCCGAGGGGAAGGCCCCAAATGGGTGGCGGCCTGCTCTTCTGTCCCAGGAATCTCACTGTGGGGAGCCCAGCGTGCGGGGGTGGGTGCAGGTGCCCGGGAGTGTCCGTTTTCTGAGGGTGGCGTGGTGGGAATGTCCATGAGCCCTTGTGTCATTGTTCCCGTGTCTAACAGTTTCAGAATACTTCTAGGCTGAGATTCACCAGCTACCGTTTCTACACTGAGAAGGACCAGCGTAGTGATGGCGGTTCATCCTTCCCCCAACCCGCTGAGCCCTCCAGGCAACTGCTCCAGAGTGTCCACACTGCAGGCCCTGCCCCTGGGGCTCCTGCTGCTGACAGTCCCCCTCCCGGTGCTCCGCGGCTGACTGCCAACCCTTCTCAGGTCCCTGACCAAAGAGGCCCTCCCTGGTCAGTGTGTACACTAGCTGAGAGCCACCCCCACCACTCCTCCCTCTCCACATCTGTTTCGTTGTTCCTCACACCGTTATCATCATCAGACGCAGTGCGCGTGTCCATGCGCACGTGCATGCGTGCATGCGTGTGTGTATGTGTGAAGGCTTCGTTTCGTGTTTGCTGCCGCTCAGGTATCTGCAGCAGCGGTCGCCATGTGACAGGCACCTCATCTACTTTTGGTGAATGAATGAGTGACTCTGATGCCCGAAAACCAAAGGGAATTATGCCTCCTAACACCCAGGTCACTCATAGGCTCCCGTCTATGGTGTCGAGAAAAGCACAAAGAGAAGAAGACCGCGTGGAACTGGAACGCTGCCCCGGTGAGGGTGGAATTGCTTCGTACTTCAGCATGGAGCTGGCCGAGTGGCTAAAGCACTGTGGTCACCAAGCTGGTGCCGCAGGTGTAATTCCAGCCCGGCACCGGGGCCTGTCAGGTGAGGCCAGGTGCCCACCCACAGTGTGCTGGGCTCCGGCCAGGGCCTCGCCCATCCTGAGCCAAAAGACGCCACCCCCAGCTCCCACGTCCATTTGGGGACGTTCACCAGGAGACCAGTGCCAGGCTGTGGAAATGGGGGAGACTCTGTGTGGTCCCCTGAAGTCATCAACATAACCGTCAGAATAAATTAAATTCACTTCTGTTGGATTGGAAGCATTGTCACCATGCAGGGTGGGAGTATGGCCTGGAATGATGAGTCTCAGGTACCCAGCAGCCCCCAGGGTTGACAGGGTCCTTCTGTTCTCGGGGTTTCCTTCGCACCCAGAGGGTCGTGTCCTGGTGCAGACTGACGAAATTACGGTGACCTCCCCACGCTGAATTGGGACATGCCCTTTCCCACAGGGATTCTGCGGGTGACTCTCCCGCAGGGAAGCAACCATCTCATGGATGTGTTAGGCCACTTGAAGGAGTGTCGCTTCCTCTAGCAGTCACAGCCAGAGCGCTTTCCTCCAGGAGGACAATATTTATGGTGACAACCTCGAGGATGGGGGCTGCGTCATTAATCTCTGTGTCCTCTCGACAGAGCAAACGCTTGCCCTGTGGGGCTGCTCTATGGAGTGGCTGAGTCACTGCGCGAGGGTGCCAGCCACACGTCGGTCACTGAAACCTGCGGTGTCTGATGCTGTCCCACTTCCTGCACAGCCACATGGGTTTCCACCGGTTCAGACTGACCTTGAATGGGTTTTTAAATTGTTTAGTTGATGTGTCCCATGAGCCATAGGTGACACTGCATGAGATCCCAGGACAGAGCCTGATGCTCTGTAGGTTCCTAGAGTGATGACATTCGATGCGGTCCAGGCCTGCCTGGCGCATTGACCAAGGGGAGGGAGATGGAGAACTGCACCCTGGGCAGCCCTGCCCTGGCGAAGGGAGTGCTGACTGCCCACCACGGCTTGGTCAGGAATGTTTTCAGAGAACGTCACCTCCTGCAGCTGAGATGACAGGGGAGGCTGAGGACAAAATGCAGCATATAACACAGCGCAGAAGAGACATGGAGACATGAAGAAAAGCATCGATCCAATGGATGGTCAGTCCCATGTGCGAGGATAAATAGGCATCTATCTGGGCTCATATTTTAAAAAGACCTTCCTTAGAAACCTACTTCACGTCCCCACTTACTAAATGGCATGGGTGAGGCCAGGTCACGCAGTTCTGATTTCTGCCTGGACAGCAGGGTGAGGAAGAAAATCAAGTGAATGAATGAATACGAGTAAATTTTATCAGCTGTAATACACTATGCAAATGTTCTCAATATGTGAAATGAGTGACCAACGGTATAAAATAAAGGAGACCAGTTTCTCCAGCATAAGCAAAACTAGTGTTACCAAGTCTTACATATTAATCCATGGGGATCAATCAATAGTAGATTGGAGCCAGTCCCCACCAGCCTCAGAGGGCTGACCCGGTGCACCTATTTTCAAATCTCAATGCGGTTAGTTTGAAATCAGTCACAGTGGAAGTATTTACACCATGGGATTTGGCAGAAGCTACACATCAGGCCCTTTTTATCTCCCCCACCCCTAGAGAGAGTCATTAAACTTTTACTGGCATGCAACTGGATACAATGTTTTCTCACAGTTAAAGTTACTTTTATTGTTCTCAAACCTAGTAAAGATGAGATCTTCCTATTTGTACTGGACCAGGCCCTGCAGATACCAGCATTCCTGTGGATGAGTAAACTAATGAGCGCTCACAAAAGAGAGGGCGGGACAAATGCCCCAAAGCTGCAGGCTGACTCTGCCTTTCCCAGATGAATTTAAATTCCAAGGTCTATATATTCTTCGATTCCATATGGCACCATGAGGTCCCAGTAAACATCATTCAATGGCTCTGATTTAGTGACAGTCACACATAGATATATTCAAGTCGTCTGCCATCTGCTGGACTTTGTCAACGATTCAGCAGTCCCCTCTATGGAACTGTGTTCATAGACATTAACCTCTCACCTGCTCGAGATACTAATCGTTTCTCCCTGGCTGTTGAAAGGTTAATAAGACATTCACTTTCCTAAAAGTGGCATGAACCTACAAGCTGACGGGAAGACCACGCTTTTTGTCTGCTGGCCCCTCTTAAAATGAGCTCGTCCACAGAGAAATTCTGTGTACCTCCTAAGAACATGGGTGTGTGGTGGCAGGGTTAGAAACGAGCTTCCCACTCATCCTGCCCCAAATCCACACCAACTCTACCATGAACTGGACTCTAGTTTCTAGATTTGGTACCAGAAATGCTAACGTTCCCTTCAGCCAAGGCCGTGAGACTTGTAAAGTTACGGCTGGGCCTCAGGCCCAGGGGAGCAGTTTCCCAGGATGAGGAGGGTTTGCAGTGAGAACGAGACACCGCACAGAAAAACCAAAGCTGGCACTGTGACAGGACATTCCCAGGGAGCGGGGCTGATTTCTGACCCCCTCACTGTCTGCCAGGGCGCCCCAGGGTGTTCCTGCCTTCTCGACGCTGAGTAGCACGGAATGTAAACGGCCATTTTGTCCCCCCCCACCCCCCTCCCCAAGCACAAAAGAAAGAATTTAACCTCATATCCTCGCTCTGAAATTAGCTCTATTGTCAAAAGATGGCAGCTGTATCCTGATTTCAAGAATTTCATGTTGGAATTAAACAGCATTTCTGAAACCATTGTGTTGCTTCAAACAGATCCGTAATGGTCCCTCCGCAAACCATTTGCAGAAGACTCGGCTAAGTGAGATAAAAAGACACCATTTCCAGAGCTGCTCCGACGGGCTAGGTCAGAGTGCTCTTTCCACGCTGTTCATTCCCAGGCGACTTCCCTAATAGTCTGTCTCCTCGGCTAACAGATGCCCGGCCTCATGTCGGAAGCAGACCGCCGCCGCCGCGATGCTCTGCAGCCCCCTTCTCACTGAGCCGTTCCCCGAGCAGATGGCGCGATGCTGCGGGCACACTCCTTCCTGTTAATTACCAGCCTTCGCCGCAGATGGAAATGTCAGTCAGCCGCACAGGTCCGGGTCCCTGCCATCGCCTCAGTCCACAGCCCTCTACCTAGGCAAGATGCTGCCAACACACACCATGTGTTTTGTGATTGCTGACTAGGCAGGCAACAAAAAACAACTTACTTCATGAATATTCATGGAGGAATGTTTGAAGTTCTGTTCATCTGTGATGCTTATAGATCTGCTCAAAGGGGTTTGCACCTTCAGAAGAACACTCTGCCCCTTGTTTTCCCACACCGAGGTGATGTGAGTTACCAAAATGAGTTGCCATGGCGACGTAGAGAGGACCATTAAACGTGGCCATTTGGAGCCTTCTGTAGGCACATCGGTTTCTGACTAACGTTCTTCCCATACCTTTAAGTGTCGCTTAATTATTCTTGTCCTGCCGGTACAGACCAATAGTCACCAAGCTGCACTGGCTAGCTAATAACTGTGGGTTTTCATTAAATCCTATGTGTCTCATCCTCACATACACACCACATATGAATTCCTTGATCTTTCCTGGTATTTAAAAATACTAATGCAGACAAATGAACTTCAGCAGTCATTCTTTATTCATTAAGTCAAATTACTGTACTCCCTGTGCAAAGCCCATTAGCCATCCAAAAAAGGGTCTTTTTCAGGATTCTCGGAGAAGATGAAGGCTTAGGTTCTGAGGGAAGAGACAGGGAGGGGAGACCTGAGCCAAGCATTTTATGGGAGGTCACTCAGACAAGGCCTACTGAGTCGCTCAGCATCTTGGGATTCCGCGCAGAAGGCAAGATCAGGACCCCAGCAGCTCGGCGTCATCTTTCCGGCGAGGTTCCTCTCACCGTGCTTAACGTGGAGAAATCCACATTAACTAGCCCACAGGTGGGCAAAGGGCTTCAGCTGGAGTCCTCTCCCTGAGGACAAAGCCACCAGCCTGGCAGAGGGCAGAGGGGCACGTGACAGGGGTGTGAGACTGAGGGGAAGCTTCCAGGAGTCCTGAGGGCTTTTCTTTCTTTCTTTTTCTCTCTCTCTTTCTCCCTTTCTTTCTTTCTTTCTCCCTTTCTTTCTTTCTTTCTTTCTTTCTTTCTTTCTTTCTCTCTCTCTCTTTCTCTCTCTCTCTTTCTTTCTCCTTCCTTCCTTCCTTCCTTCCTTCCTTCCTTCCTTCCTTCCTTCCTTCCGTCCTTCCTTCCTTCCTTTCCCTCTTTACAAAGTGTGATTTATTTATTTTTTTTGGCATAGGTAGTTGTTCTGGAATGCAGCTCCGCCCTACGAGATTCCTGCTGGGGCAGAAAGTGCCCGAGCGAGACGGGAGGCATGAGAGTTCCTGGGCGGCAGGTCTGCACATAGCAGGGCAAACCAGAAGACGCTCTTGCCGACAGTGAGGGGGCCTAAGTCTTTTTTTCCAGGTTTCTTTTGAAGAAGATTTGATTTCTGTGCTGTCCGTATTTAGACGATAAAGAAAGCACATGCAGGTGTTTCACAGGCCCTGCGGAGAGGAGGTCTTTCTGAATGGGCCACCCCCCGCCCCCTCGCCGTCCCCTAGCTCCATATATTCCCTGAGGTGCTGGGACAGGGCACCTCCCCAGGGTGGGGCTGCAGACAATGCTGGGGTGCAGCCTGGGATCCCCACTTCCTGGGTCAAAATTCACTGTGAGTGTGTCTTGCAATGGAAACTGTGTGTGCTGGTGTCAGATGAGGGTTTCACAGGCTCACCCAATAATAATAATAATAAAAAATGTTGGTGTGTCCAGTGTATACACGGATGGAATTTCATGACAAAATTTGCTCATATTAGGGGTGGGCAGCACATAATTTACAAATAGTAATCCTCTTTATCGTGGACCCAGCGTAACACCTGATTCTTACAGAACACTTCCATAGGCTTTTGCCAAACTCTTGTATCTGTAACCAATTAACAACTGTAACTCAACCATGATGTGAAAGTTGAGTTGCAGCCCTTTCTGATAGCTCTTTCCCCATTAAATTATCGTTAAGTTGGATATGTAATCTATTGTCAAACTATTTCTCCCTCTCACGCAAATTGTATTCATTAAACTGAAACCTCTTTCAGCTTCATGACTCTGTATGTTAGAACTTCACTCATTGTTCAATGACTTGAGCGATTTCTTTGCCTAATTAGATTAACAGCATTCAAATACTAGAAGGCTATGCCTTCAGAATCTCTTGTGCTATTCACAAGGTAGTGACGACAACACACTCTTAAGTTTAATCTGCATCATCAGCCTTTCCTCTGTCACTTTCTTAAGGCTAATCACTTGACAAAGCTAGAGATCAAGTTTGATTTGTAGTGTGTGCCAATATCTGTGGTATCAATAGTCCAACCGTGGCCAGCGTCAAGCTGCCAAGCTGATGTCACCGAATGTACACTTGGGCAGACATATACAGAGACACCCTTGATTTCTAAATAATGACCATGTTCAACATTCAGCTAGAAAATTCTTGACAGCTTAGCAGTGGGCTAGTGCCAGTCAGCGCCGCCACGCCGCCTGCACCCCAATCTCCACAGCTCCTTCGGCCCTCAGTCCTTTCCCAGGCTAATGTCGCACTGCAAGTGTGTGTGTCAACAAGCACATAAAATTACGCGCATTTACAGTCTTAGAAGGAGCTTGATCAATCGCTGAATAAATTGAACCGAATGGATGCACACCCGATGAAGCTGGTTGAAAAGAGGAAATGGAAACACGTAGAAAGGTGTATGACATTTGGCTGGTTTGTGCTTTGTGCCGAGGGGGATTTAACAGGAGAATGAAACTCCGGAGGAGGGCAAGGACTTTCTGTGTGGCCTGGTCAAGGTAGGTTAGTAAGGGGCTTGGCCTGAACTTAGAAAGTGGCAAGGCTTGGTTACATGGAGAGGAGAAAACATTTCAGTAATCGATCCAAAGACGACTTACTGACTGACTGCTCGTCACCATAAATGTTATATTTTACACTATTAACAATTCTCAAAAGACACAAAATTAGTCTAAAAAATGTCTTACCTTCTATGCGAATAAAGGGACCCAAAATAAATCTCAAAAATTTTAAGAGTATTTAAAGTACTAAGTTTACCTTAGGAACTACAAATTGGTGGTCACAAAATAGCTTGGGAGACGTAAACTGTAGCCTAAGGGGTATAGTCAATAATATTGTGACAGTGATGCCCAGTGCCAGCCGGGTACTGGGAATATCGGAGGATCACTTGGGACAGTGTGCGATCGTCTTAACCACTGTGCTGTACACCAGAAAATAATACAAAAATAATCCTGAGTGTAAACTGTAACTGAAAAATAAAATTAAATAATTAGAAAATAAATTACTAAGTGTACCCAAAAGAGCTCCTAAAAGTTAACCACTGTATCTTAAAAAAAAAAAAAAAGTTTTCGTTATGTACAATATCTTTGAAGCTTCCATAGAAATAACAGCAATAAAAATTCATCAGTAAACCAACATTTGCTCTCAGGATTTTGTAGATACAGTGGACCCTTGAACAATACGGGTTTGAACTGTGAAGGTCCACTTATATGCAGATTGTTTCGATAAATACTGTAAAAGTATTTTCTCTTCCTTATGACTTTTTAAAAAGAACATTTTCTTTCCTTTAGCTTACTTCTTCGTAAGACTACAATATGCAATACAGAGAACACACAAAAGAAGCACTAGTGGACTGTCTCTGCTACTTGTCAGGCTTCCGGTAAACAGTAGCTTGGCTGTTAGGACGGAAGTTTTGGGGGAGTCAAAAGCTATACATGGATTATGACAGAGCAGCGGTCTGCGCCCAGAACCCCCATGTTGTTGAAGGACTGAGCGTATGGGACGTTCTGAATCCGACCTTCAGAGAGGAAGGGAAAAGGCGCAGGTGCACAATGACTGGGCAGAGGCTGGGCGCTCTGGCTATGCCCAGCCTCACGTGGAGGCTGGGACTTGGGCGCATCTCCCCAGAGCCAGAGTCCCCCGGAGGCGGGCACTTGGTGCTGTGCTGTGCGCAGGGGCGGCCCCGGAAGGGGAGGGGAGCGCCGTCCTTTCTGTCGGCGAGGAGGAAGAAAGTACAGGCCTATAGGGAAAAGCGAAGCAGGTATTTTTGCCGTGAAATGAGAAAAGAGGCCTGTAATTATGAATATAGACCTATATAAACCTCTGATAGAGAAAATGAATGAAAAGGTAAATAATTCATAGCAAAGTGGATTTTGGAAAGTTGATCAAAATGATCAAAAATAAAAATTGTGGGATCTTATCAGAAATGGATTTCAAAGAATAAGGCCATTCAAAAGGCCATTTTCTCCTGGAAAGATAAGCGAGGATCGTAGGAGTTGTTATTACATTGTTGCCTCTTCGGATATAATGAGACAGATATGCTCATATACTGCTGCGAGTTGCTTTTAATTTGTTTCTAGAAATCTATTTGATATCAGTATCTAGAAGCATAAAGACACACGCTCTCTGAGCCAGTATTTCCAGGTTGAGAAAAGGTAATTGCAAGTATAATCTAAGAATGGCTATTTGTGGAAAAAAGTAAACTCCTACATTTCTAAAAGAAAAATGATTAAATATATTATGGTCCATTTATCTACCTATCTATTTATCCATCCATCTATTTATCTGGCTGTCTAACCATCTGTCTGTCTAACTAACTAATGAACTAATTATATAGGGAAGCCATCAAAGGGAGAAAGTATATTAAAATGTTAACAGTGACTGTTACCAAGTAATAGGTAAGCGGTGATCCAGCGACTCATTACCATTTTCAAATTTTCTGCATCAAGCAAGTGTCACTTACATAATCCAAGAAAGAGAAAGAAAGAAAGAAAGAAAGAAAGAAAGAAAGAAAGAAAGAGAGGAAGGAAGGAAGGAAGGAAGGAAGGAAGGAAGGAAGGAAGGAAGGAAGGAAGGAAGGAAAAGAAATTTAAGTTAATTTAGCAAAGAAATATACTGCTTTCTAGTAGAGTAAGGTTTGCACCCAGACCCACGACGTTATCCTGGTTTGAGTCTCTATCGTCTGTGTGACACTAGTTAAAAATACCCGCAGGTCTCAAGTTTCACGTCTTCAAAGGGATAACAATAGGATGCTCCTAAGCCTGCAGTGGGGATGACACGTGCGTGCCTGACAGAGCACCTTACGTAGGCATGGCCAGTGCTAGGCTAGGGACACGGTGGTTCCTGTCCCCAGATTCAATACCCTTCTAAGCGGTGCCAGCGAACGAATCAGAAGACCAAAGGCAGAGCTTTGTTGGCCTCATGGATTTTATCAGACGGCCGCCTCCGCACCCTCTCAGCCTGGTGAGGGCCGAGCCCGCTGAGTGCCAGGAAGCCTCCTGAACAGAGACCCGTCCCGCACGAGCGTGTGCTGCTCTCCGAAGCATCTGTTCGGAAAGATCATGCTCTTAAGTTTGCCAAAAATTGTACTGTTCACGCTGTCTGCTCAAGATGTTTGGGCAGGCCTTAAAGTAGAGAGACAGTGTTTTGGACAGCCATTCCCCAGAACTGTAACCCCAGCAGATGTTGGTTTGGGGACCTGGAGCTGAGATGGGAACGTAAGACCACATCACTCAAAAGCACGACAGCCCCTCTGCCTGAAAAGGAGGTGGGAACTAATGGTGTGTCTCTGAGACAGAGAGCCAAGCAGGAGGCAGCAAGGGGACAGCATCAATTTGAATGAGGAAAAAGTGAAATCTGCTTCTGGCCGTCGGAGGAAGCCGATGCAATCCAGGCAGACGCCGGGGACTTGGACGTTGCCAGTGATGGAGGCCACACGGCTTCTAACGAGGCCAGGCCCCGGTGCAGCTCAGTGGAGCGGGTGAGCGCCAAACTCTACCCGAGGACACAACCAGCCTTAACAGCTGGTGTGTGAATCGACTTTAGGCGAACCGAGCAGGCCCGGGCACAGGGACATTTGAATCTTCTCCTTTGGGCCAGAAAAAGAAGAAAACGTTTTAGGGAACAGAGCCACCATGGGCACTTTATTTTCTTCTCATTTCTTCTGGCAGGTTCCTGAGGGCCCCAGGGGGACAGGGTAGCAGGACAGGGATGCGTTGGGGCCTAAAGGGCATGGACGGGTGACACGCAGAGTGTTGGGAGCCGCTCGGGAACCGGGGAGCTTCCACAGCAGAAATCTGCTTTTGGAAGGAGAACTTAGGAGGTGATGTGAGCTCTGGAGGGCAGAGCGCTTGATGTTTCCCACTCTTGCAAAAATGCCGGACCCCCAGTATTTGCACAGAACATGCCGTTGACTTGCTACACGGTGTCTCTACTGCGGACGTTTACCTGCATGCCAACGCAGAGGGGGCTGTCTGCGTTGTCCCCTGTCCTTGGAAGGCCCCAGTGGAGGCAGCAGCAGAAGGAGCCCTGGCGTGGAGTGGAGCCCGCACCCGCTCCAAGGAACTCGGGAAAGCCAGCCTGAGCACGGCCCTGCCACCTGGTGGCTGAGTCACTAAATTGCCAGGGCAGTCCTCGTTCCCAGGGAGCCTCTCCAAGGGCGAATCTGCAAACCCCTCACAAAGTGAAGCCACTGTGAATCTGTGGCAAACGTCGCCGAGAGAGGTGAGCATTGCAGGGGGGTGGGCGGAATGCAAAGCAAACCTATGTCGTGCGGGAAAATAGTGTCCTTCATGAGAAGAAGGCCAGGTGTCATGTGACACCTGGCAGGCGGGGACAGCATGGGCTGCACGGGGAGGGGGCAAGAGGCCCACTGCCACCAACCAGCCAGCGGTTACTTCAGGGAGACCGCCTCTGGGCCGGGCTGAGGGTCACCACCCCTACGCAGCCCCAGAGAGCGGCCTGCCATCCCTCTGTCCCCTCCCTCGATGACCTTCTGAAACCCTTATTTAAAGACCTTCCCGAGATGCACAAAGTTCTCTGCTCTCTAAACATCAGTGTACTCTCTTTCCCTCTCCCATCTCCACTCAGCGGGCGCCTGCCGTGTGTCACGGGTCCTGCTGTGTGTTTGTGACACAAAGAGGTGGCTGAGGGAGAAGGAATGATGAGGTCGAAGTCACTGCCCAGGGAGCCGAGTGTGATGGCAGGCGGGCCTGGGGTTTCTGGGGGACAGAGAAGGAGCCCCTCTGGGGCGGGGGGTGTCGGGGTGAGGCCCAGGTGTGCAGGAGCTCACGGGACGGAGAAGGTGTTCACGGGGAAGCCATAAGGGAGGCATTTCAAATAGAAGGAGTAGTAGGAAGAGGAAAACGTTAATAAAAGGCCACGTCTGCAAAACCGCGAGAGTGACCATCCCACGTGCAGCGGCGCCAGGGATGGGCTGAGGAGATTGCACAGGACCAGCCCGCGAAGGATGAGCTGGTGGCTGTGCATCTCCCCCGGGCAATCCGGAGTCCTGCTGGAGAGCTTTGGGCAGGCACGGAGTGGCCACCTGACAAACGCAAGTGAGCCCCCTGGGGAGGCCCCTCGGGTTGCTGTAACAGAGGGGGCGATTCGGGGGGCCACGGCTGCCCGTCCCTGGGAGGCCTTGGGGAGGAGGACCGGCTGGGTGCAGACGGACGGAGCTAACTGACCTTGGCCACCTTCCAGTGTGCACAGCCACCTGGGGTGGCCTGCTCGGGTACCCACGTTCACTTGGTTTACCAGATGGCCATTTTAGCATCTTCCAATAGAAAACGCAAATTGTGGACCCCTGGAGGAGGGTAGGGGGGACATGATCGCTTCCACCTTGTGCCCCTGGAGCAGCCAGCCTCTGTGTCTGTGGACACTGGGCCTGCAGGGCTGGGCCTGGGGCTAGGCTAGCCCCACCCCCACCTACTTCCCTTCTCCTCCTGTCTTCTCCGTTCTCCACCTCCTTGGCCTTCTCCATTCTAACCTCTCTGGCGCGTCTCTTTTGTCTCAGTTTGCTCTCTAAAGACTAACTTATTTAGACTCCAGGAAAGAGCATTTCAGAGAAGGCCCCTGAACGTGCTTTAAAATGTCAACCGGAGGAGGCACAACCCCAAGCAAAGGCCCAGTTGCTGGGGACAGTGATCGACTTGCTCGTGACTGAAAAGTCCTAATGGTTCCGAGGCTGTGCCGAATGATTTGGTTACTTTACAGAGAATGGTTCTACCGATGCAGAGGCCAAGGAATCCACCACAACAGGCTGGAAAGGGACGAGGAAGCGCCCTTCCGTGAAGTAGCAGGGGTTCCTGGCTTTTATCCCAGGGAGGGCGGATAGAGAAATTTCCAGAAATTTAGGCAGTGAGGGTGCATGTCTTCACTTTTGGGCCCAGGTAGATTTAGGAACCGTCCGAATTTTTAAGCCGATCCTGGGATGATGGTCAGGGAAGTGTTTTGCCGTTTGTTAAAGAAGAGTGGATTCTCAATCCGTTGGTAGGACGATGAAGAAGCAATAGCTGGGCACTCTGACCTGCGTTCCCACCAGAAGTCCCACCTGTGGCCCACAGCTCTCATGCCCCACAGACGCCTGTTTGTGAAAAAAAAATCATGATTTGTCCCATTACGACAGGAAGCTCCTCAATGACTGGTCAACGTGCCACATCCCAGCATGGCACCCGAGGCCCCCCACCCATCACACTACCCCCACCCCACCCTTGTCCCTTGTGTCTCTCCTCAGCCCCAAGCTCATCCCTCCTAAAGCTAAGAAAGAACATGGGGAAGCCCTCCTGTTGCTGCAAAAGGGTGCTCCTGTTTCCACTGTGGGGCCTCCCTCCACAGAGAACTTCCCCGTGGGGAGGGACTGGAGAGTGTTTGTCCCCGTGCATCTCCAGGGCGACGTTGGACCTTTTACTGGGCCACGAGTTGCCTCTTGGACCCCTGCAGGCAGAGAAAACTCCCCCTTTCTGGGGTCTGGAAAGAGACCAAGCAGCCTATGCAAAGCGCGAGTTTAGAGTCAGTAGAACCGGGTTTGGGGTCTGACTCAAATCCGCGCTGGCGGTGAGCCTTGTGGGTGTCATAGAGTGCCTCGCAGCCTCTGCCGTCTCGTGTGAGTGTCCGGCTGGTGGTGTGCACCTCACAGGGCTTGGGGAAGAGTAACTAAGGCCTGTCAGTGGAGGTGGCCAGCCCGGAGCAGCCACTTACTAAGAATTACTTGAACGTGATTCTGAAACTCCACATAGAAAGGCAATTGCCCTGCCAAATTTCATCATCCCTGGGCCCCAATATCTCCTCGGACCCTGGAACTTCCATGTGTCACCCTTAGACTTTGTCTCCCTCCCTCCGTCCCTCTCTCGGGTATATTTTTCCCCCGTCTGTTAACCCTAAGAAATCCTAATGCCAAAGAGGGTTTTCCTAAAGTGGTTTTCCTGGAAAAGACAATCTTTTAAAGAAAACCCCAGAGCTGAGCAGAACAGCAGGCACGTAGGCAGCAGAAACGTCAAGGGCACCTGCTTCTCCGGCGTGGCCCGGGGAGCCACAGGCCAGCTCTGCCGTGGGCGCACCGGCTGTGTCTCTCCCTGGAACAAGTCACTGCCATGTAGCTCCCCGTGGGGTGCCATGCCACCCCGTCACCTGCACCGGGTCCTGCAGGCTAGCTGAGCTCTTCTGTGCTTGGCTCCCTGTAAACTTCAAAATGCATCTTCAGCTACCAAGGGCCAAGCGCCATCAGCCCCGTTGGCTTCCATCAGCCTCCTGCCGCGGGCTTGGACAGGGAAGTGGAAAGGCGTGAGCTCCGGAGCCCAGGTCAGGCCTCCCCGCCTCGCCTGCCCTGTGAAGCTCTGCACGGACCATTCCCACATGGGGAGGGGGTCTCATTGGCCTGTGGAGAACGCAGAACGGGAGCCAGAGCTGTACGTGTTTCTCTTTTCTCTCTCTTTCTTCCTTTCTTGGGCTCCTATAGAAAACATGTGACTATTTCCTTCTGACGATGACAGAATGGAGGGGCCTTCATCTCTGTGCTGACAAAGAGCCATCATAGAGCACCCGTGAAATCATCCACAGGTAGACAGATAGCTGGACAGACAGTCAGACAGTATCTAGCCCAGCACCTGGCAGACGGTGGCCATTTGCTAAGTTCAGTGTCTTCTTCCTGGTCTCCCTTTAATCTGAGGCGAGGACCTCAGATAATCACCCATCCATCCAGGAGCCAAAAGGATCAAAGTCATTGTCCCAGTGCAGCTGGGCTGGATCCCGCGTGGCGCGTGGGGACAGTCTGGGTGAGGCAGATTCAGGACTGTCCCTCCTTTTCTGAGCACCGGGAAAGCCCTAGATCTTGGCTCCCTCAGGGAGGAGGAGGGCGCCCACCCAAAGCCCGCGGGAGGCTGCCTTTCTCAGCACCCGGTGGGAGCAGACTTGGAGACAGACCCCGTGCTACTAGGACAAAAAACATGAGACGCGTGTGCGCAGCTAGTATAAGTGCCTGACGGGCGCGCCAGTTCTCCTGAGTCGCGGTATTTTCTCCTTTCATTAATGAGCAGCCCGAGGGTCCCCAGCAAGGGGACACCACGGCTTTTCGGGGTGGATCCGGCTTCCACGGGGACTTCTCCCACCCCGGTCCACGTTCTCGTCGCCACGGAACCGGGTTCCAAATCTCAGCCGAGCCTCTGTGGCACTGGCCCTCTAGCCTTTACTTTGTGCCTTCCTCTCCTCCAAATTTAAATTTCTCCTCTCCTTGGCTTAGATCAGTCCTAGGAAAACTGTGCATACGCTCACAGGCCATGTGATGCAGAATTATGCATCCTTTTCTGATATACATTAAATCAGTAAAATTACTGAAAAGGACCATCTCTAGATTCTCCAGCGGAGTCCAGGGCGAGCTGGGGCACACAGAAAGAGGCGTGGGGAAGGCTTACTCAGAAGCTGCCCAGACAGGACCGAAGCGCTTGAGACATGACCCTGGTTAGTGGCCAGTGAAACCAACGAAGCCAATGACGTGTGAGGGGTTTTTCAGGACTAGCGTGAAAACGTAAGAGTGAAACTGATGCACAAAGAACCCACCATGAGCAGTGCTTCCTAAGGGCTGGTGCTGCTGAGTATCACCGTGGAGGGGCTCCCCCGGGGCTCTGTCTCTGGCCCGGCCCGGCCAGTGCCTCAGTGTGGCTTGGAAACCCAGCCCGGAGCGGGGGCAGGTGTGTGGCAGGGGACCCCGCCACACTGGTGTTCTCCCCTCTGAGGGTTCCTCTTTCCGAATGATCCCTGTCCTCACTCACTTCTCACTTTGGCCAGGGCTCCTTGGCACACCTTCCAAAGTCAACTTGTTCTCTCTTTTCCAAAATTCACGAACGGAAAGAAAACTCCACGTAGCTCTGCCCGCCGGCTCCCCACCCTTAATGGTCTCTGCGGTCCTGACAGTTGGCGCTTGCATGGGGGCCATTTTCACTCCCGAGGGCTAAACGCTCAGGGCACGGCTGTAGCTCGCCTCTTTGCCCTCACACGCCCCGGGCCTCACGGGGCGCTGCCAGCTCCCCACTCCATTCTTCTTCCCGTTTGAGGGCCATGGGTCTCGATGGGAAAGACGGAAAGTTAAGTGATGAGAAATTGCGTGTTCATCATCGGAGATGGCTAACATGTCCCCATGTGACCCAGGCAGGGCGCGTGTGTGTCTCTCTAAGTCTATATCCAGGTCGTGCGTGTATGGGAGTGGACCTGTGTCTTCTGCTTTTCTAACCCTTTGCAGAAATGATGTAGTGTTAGTGAAAAGAACGTTAAAAAATGGAAACCCTTGGAACAACTAGATAGGCCTGTTGGCGATGCAGTCACTGTGGACCAGTGACCATCAGACCAACAAGCTGGAGAGAGACATAGATGCAGATACAGATACAGATACAGATACAGAAACTGCCAGGGGCTGAAGAGTAGGAGAAAGGGGAGTGAACGGGAGGACAATCAGATGTAGAAGGCGTCGTGCCCCCCGGGACACTGGGTCCCCCCAGGACACGACCGATGTGTGCAGCACAGGGGCTGGGACCGAGGGAGAAAGTTGCAACTGCCACAGCTGGGGATGCTTGAGGAGGGGAGTCTGGTGCCGCCAGAGAGGCTAGAAATCAAACACACTCTTAAAACACAGGCTCCGGCAGAGGGATGCCTGCTTGAGTGGGGTTGGTAAGGTAATAATGTGGGTGTAATAGTGTCTAGTTTTAATCTGAACCTTTCACCTAAAATGTCATAAGGCGCACTGGAGTGTGATATCATGTTACAGAAGGACATGCTGAGGATTTTGTAAAGTAAGAATTTGTAATAAAAATGGGCGTTACTTGTGCCGGCCCCCTCTCTCTGCCTTTCCCTATAAGTATGCTCTTCCTCAATTAAACAAACACTAAGATTTAAATCAGGGCCCATTCATATTATGTGACATAAGCACCTCTCTGAGCCTCTTTCCTCATCTGCAAGACAGAATAAAACTTACTTATTGAACCCCTGCCTTGTGCCCGACTCTCCCCTCAGCTCACACAAACACCCACTCTACCCCTCATGATAACCCGGCAAGAACAGTGCCTCCGACGTAACCAGGACCAGTCCGACGGCCCGGCTCACAGCTCCATCGTTACAGCACATATATCTCCTCCTGCGTGCAGATGCTGGGAAGGCCAGCTTTAAAGGCGGGCACGATGTTCTGTGGCTTTACGTCACTGCTACTTCTCAGAGGGACCTTGCTCGTCCTCCTCGCGGAGAGAAAACGCGCGCCCCAATATCGGGACACTCGGAGCAGCATCGAAGCCCGCGAAAGCCAACTGTCCTGGCTGGGGCTCTTCCGTCTCTGGAGTCACGCCTGATGGGTCTCCCGTCCCCTGTGCTGGAAGTTGTGGGACGCGGTGGCAACTCCAGGAGCGTTCCACTTTTCTGCCCGCATTTGAGGCGCTCCACACTCTGTAAACTCAAACGAGTGAGTCGAGCAGCTGGAGAGAATAAAGGCCCATTTGCAAGATGCTGTGTGGCACTTTCTCCCCCTCGCTCCCTTCACGCAGAGGGAGCGCGGTGTGGCTAATTACACCAGCGAGGAGCACGCCGCAGCTCTCGCGTGAAAGTATTTTGGTAATCATGTTTACCGCGGGGAAAGTACGTCTGCATTAAATAAGTCAAAACACAGCGCGCAGGGCTTGGAACGATTCCCTGAGCTCTGTAAGGACGGAGCTCGATATAGAAGTGATATAATGTCCAAGTCGAAACACGGTAAGAGAAGATAAACCATCTGCTTCCACTAACTCCGATCCCCTTGAAAATGCTAATCGTGTGGCAGTCGGATGATTAAACTACATGAAAAAAATACTTTTTCGGTACGAGATGCACTTCAGTGTTTGGCGAGATTGGCCTGCCCACAGATGGAGGGAACAGCATGGCCTAAATCAGGTGACCGTCCCATCTAAGAGTGAGTCTCAGGTTCTGAGAGGCTCGCTTGGAGTCTGCTCCACCTCCGTGTCCACAGGTAGCCCTGAGAGGGTCATTCACGGGTCGAAAGGCCCACAGGTGTCAACGGAGATCCAAAACCCCTCCCGGATGCAGTGCCTCACCCCGCCTCCTCTCAAGGGGCGCCGAGAGCTACACGGGTGGGAAAATAATGCCTGATCGTGCCTGACCACGGCCACCTCAACGGTGAACCGGGAGGCCTTCTCCAGTTTCTAGACCCAGAGCTCCATGCCCTCGTGTTGTGGGCAAAGTCCCTGTGGGTAAGAGAGGTAAAGAGTCACTAGGCGCTAGTTATTCCATGGCAACGCTGTGAGATGAAACACACACACACACACACGCACGCACATTTCCAAGCATCCTGCTCCCAAATGTGGCAAGACAAAGGTCTCCACACGGGCCTCAACGTAGGGCACAGCCTTCATGTCTGGTATCAGTGATGATGACTCTAATTTTCAGTTTCAATAGTGAGAGTAAGACACTCTCGCCAACGATGCGATGACTACGACAATCGTGATGGCGCATTTCTGAGCACTTTACGTGGCTGCTTTCAGGCTACAGAAATTTCCGAGGCTGCGGACTCGTTTGCTGGAGCTGTTTTAAGAAAGTACCATGGACTGAGTGACTTAAACAAGAGGAATGGTTGGCTCATGGTGTTGGAGGCCGGAGGCCCCGGGTCCAGGTGTTGCCGAATAGTTACTCCAATGGGCTGTGAGGGAAGGTTCCAGGCGTCCGTCCTTGGCTGGTCTTCTCCCCGTGTCCTTGCATCACCTCCCCTCTCTGCATGTCTGCGTCCGAATTTCCCCGCCCTGTAAGGACACTGTTAAATAGGGTTAGGGCCCAACCCACGGGCCTCATTTTGCCCTGATTCCCCTTTAAAGGGTCTGTCTCCAGATAAGCACCCGTCCTGAGGTGCCGGGAATTCGGACTCTGATGTATGACTCTTGTGGAGAGACGGTCAGTCAGCCTGTAACCGGCTGGTATTGTCTTTGTTTATACTGGAGGTGAGGTGAACGAGGAGGCCAGGGAAGGTAACTAATGAGATCTCCGTCCCAGGGCTGGAACTGGCCGGAAGCCACGAGACCAGAGGAAATCCTGTGTGTTTCTTCCCAGAAGCTCTGTGTCTGCTTCTGTGCAGGGGAGGCCCAGATCCAGGGTCAGGGAGGGCCGGGCCCCTGACCGGGTCCTGGTAACAAGCCCTCCTTGCCGGCCCGGCAGGGACCTCTCCTCCCCATAGACGCTGAGAAGCAGGTCTCCAGCCCTCCCCTCGTGGGGCCAGAGCCCTGAGCGGCGCCTCCCTGACGCCCCGGAGCTGTGCTCCTGCTTCTTATGGGCCCCAGCGGGGACCGACATCTGAGTCTCAGCCATTACCACCTCATCAGCGCCACACGAAAAGCTGGGCACAGCCTGCCTGGGAGCCAAGAGAATCATCTGTCCTCAGCTGGGGGGGACTAACAACCACAGACGCGCACCACACGCTCGGGCAGGGGCTGGAGCTGATGGAGAAGCCCCTCCGAGGGGGAAGCAGGCATGTCTGGGAGGCAAGGGGGGCTGGGGTATGCGGAGCCCAGGCAGCCGGCAGGGCTGGGGCTGAAATACCTGAAAATGGCAGAATGGAGGGCAAATGAGGGCCGGGTTTCCGGTTGGAAAGAAAACAAAGAACTGAGAGTCACCCAGGTCCATGCAAGCAAAGCATGTCTGCTTTACAGCATGCTTTTTTCAAAGACTTCAGTGTCACTGGCTCTGGGTGACGATGACTGTCTTTATACGAGTTCCACGGGGAGTTCAAGGCCAGGAGGAGCAAAGAGGTACACTGAGGTATGACTGGTGGGAAGGAGTGGGCCATGCCTTGCAGAGAGACAGCGGGTTAGACGGGGCTGGGTTTGCGCCTGCAGTCCCCTGCTGGCTTCCCAGCCGGTCCCGCAGCCCCGGCCTGCCTTCCCATGCGTGCACACTGACCGAGTCCGAGGAGTGGTGCGAAGGCGCTGGCAACGAAGGGCTGCAGTGAGCTTTGCACTTAGAGGGAGCTCGAGGATGCGTTACAAGAAGCAGCCTTCACATAGCGCGGCAGTGGCCACGGGGTGCGGGGCTTCTCTTCGCTCATTCGGCCCCCTCTTCTGGGCAGCACAGAGAGGAGTCTGCCCTCATCATGAAATATATCTAAAGGAGGAAGAGAAATGAACCCTCCAAATCCCAACACTGGATGATGGGGCGGGTCCCCGAGAGGTAGGTCGGCACGGACGGCAGCTTCCGGGATTGCTTTGGCGGGCACCACTTCCACCTTCCGTGGCGTCTTAGATGCCCAGCAAAGTTGCCTGACAGCGTCCAGATTCTGGTCTTCCGTCTGTTCCTGGTGGTCCTGGGGGCCGAGAGCTGGGAACAGGACAGCATCCTGCGGAGTCACTGCCCCCCACTCCTGTGTCCACCGCGCCTGGCTCTCCCAGCACACGCATGAGCTAACTATCACTCTCTTATTTTTCAGCTGAGAGGCCTCTCTCCAACAGGTGTGCTCACAGAGAGATATAGCTAGGTAGTAGCAGATCTAGGATTTAAACTTTGGCCAAAGTCCATGCTCTTTACATTATATTTATATCAATGAAGTAACAAAAGCTAACACTTAAACAGTGTGGCCTGCGTGGCAGGTACAGCCCTGAGTGCCTTGGGTCCCGTGACGTGGCCTTCAGCCAACCCCGCACTGTGGCCACGGTCCTGCCGCATCACTGGTTAACAGATACGGAACCAGAAAATGGAGGCCTTGCATCTGGCACAGAGTTATTACAGGCAGAAACGGGATTTCCTCCCAGCTCCCAAATTCTCAACCACGACATCCAAGTGCTTGGGCTGCCGTAACAAGGGACCTCCAACTGGGGGACTCCAACAGCAGATACCCACTTCCTTACAGCTCTGGGGGCTGGGGGTCCAAGAACAAGGTGTAGGCAGGGTAGGTTCCTTCTGAGGTCTCTCTCTTTGACTTGTAAATGGGTGTCTTCTCCCTACGTCTTCTATCTCTTTGCCACAGGGTCCTCTTTCTAGGTGCGTCTACCGCCTCATGTCCTCTTCTTATAATGACACCAACCATATTGAATTAGGGGACATCCTAATGACCCGTTTTACCATAATTACCCCTTTGGGGCCATATCTCCAAATACAGTCACATTCTAAGGTCCTGGGGGTTAGGATGTCAAGATGTAAATTTGGGGGTGACCATCCAGCCCATAACCACCCTCGTTCCAGCCTTTCTCTCCGCTTGCCCCATCTCCGATTGCAGCCTTGCCACTTTGCTTTCATATTCTTCCACGAAGCTCTTGTGCTGTGGCCTGGAGGGCCCCACATTGATCTCCAGATCGTGACTGGATCAAACGACGAGGTTTACTGTCCCCCAGACACAGATATGGCCCAGCGGTAAGCACCTACTGACTGATCTCAAATGTTTTCTTTTCCCAAAGATGACCGCTCCTCACTTACGAACTTCACCACTTCTGGGAAGAGACCCAGCCAGGCCGAGAGGGACGACGGCCGACGCGGGGGCCGGGCGTCGCTGGCTTGTGTGCTCTGGGCGCCGGAGCCAGAGGCGGATGTAACGGCGGGTGCGCCGGGCGCGCGCCCTGGGCCCCGACTTCTGAAGGCAGGTATTTTTATTTTCCCTGTCTCCCTCTTTTTTTTTAAGGGGCCTAATATTTTCTTCTGCACCCGGGGCCTCAACTGACCTTAATCCGCCTCTGGTCGGAGCTACAAATATCTTCAATGTGACGCGAGACAATGTCTGCCTTAGCATCAAGACAACATAGGGAAATTAAAATTGTCTGTAAACATGGCCATGCTTAAATATTAAACTATAAATAAGGCATAAAAGACAGGAAGGATATGAGTCAAATTGGCTATGTAGGTTGTCTTCCAACCGTGCGGGTAGGAGGGATTTTTCTCTTCTCATTTCTCCCTACACTTTCTTTCCTGTTGACAAGGACACACAACCTCAGAGCAGGATAAGTAGCAACATTTTTTAAAAACAACCTACCGTTCCTTAGGAGTTCTTGCCTTATCATTAAACTTCTTTTGGACTAAAGAGCTTGTGTTAGAAAGACACCTATCATGTTACAACCAGCGTGCCGCTCCGATGGTGTGAGTGAGGCAAACTCTACACCTTTAATAGACACGTGGGGCTTGGACATACCTGTCCAAAGGGTGTGGGGGTGGACATCCCACAAAACTCAGTGATTTAATTCTCAGAGCCAAGTTCTTCTCTGCTTGGAACAATGACAAGCATTATGATAGGGCCCAAGAAAACGAAGGATCCCCAACTCAGGGCTGGTGGGGGGACGTCCAGCCTGGCCACGGGGTCTGGTTGCGACAGCTCTCTCCGCGCGTCGTGCTGAGACACGCCTCTGTGTTTCTGTTTAAAACTACAGGGTTAACTTCAAGGGAAACAGACTCTAGAAATGATTGCTTCCAGTTATGTAAATGCATTTCCTTTGTAACATGCACAGCTAGCACTTTTTAAATGGTGGTGTTCTTTAGCAAATTTTAACACACTGGAGGTAACCGACGTATTAATTGGTATGACCAGCTTAACCTTTGAAGTAGATCTGACAACCTTTTGCTAGTATTTCATGAATATGTTTAAATTCGTGCCAGGCATATCATTCAAATGAAGACTATAGCTTTCCATCACACTTGCCATCAGAACATTCAGACCCTGTGAAGGTGTGTGCTTCTCAGGAGTCCGGAGAAGTTCCGTGCACCTCTGCAGCCCAGCCGGGACCTCTTCTCAGTCAGTGCCAGGTGGGGCCTGGGGCTCCTGTGTGGTCCGTGCTCCCGTCCCAGCTTCGTTATCATCTGTGCAATGCCAAGAGAACCCATAACATGTCCCTGTGTGACTACGCCTTATTATGGATAGCGCCAGGGCATTAAGGGATTTCTTTTCTGTTTCATTTGCTTCTGTTAGGTTTGGTTGGTTTAGTTTTGCTCTTTGTCTAGCTTTAAATTTGTGGTTTCACCGTGAGAGTAGTTAGGCCGTCATGGTGTGAGTCTAGGAGGATATAGATAGATATTGCCGATGTTTGGTTTAAGTTTTAAACAAAAATTTTCTCATTTATATTTTGAGCTTTTGTAACAGATCTATATGTTAAGTCCTGAGAGCACAAGGCAAACTTTAAAAGAATTTCTATTTGCATGTTCCTATCTGTACGATCAAGGTATTTACGCCTGTGCACGTGTGACATAATAGCAGAATAAATTAGGTGTTCGAGGCAAGGCGGAGCCATGATCAATACCCCGATTTCAAATGCTTATGCCACGAACAGCTTCCTTTTGTAATTGTTTGATGTAATAATTAATTATTATAAACTTAAACTGATAAAATATATTTATAATAGGAAAATACTAATTTCATCTGCTTTATATTTTGGTGATGTACCTAATAGGCCATTTGAAAATGATATTTTCTTTTTTAAACATTTAAAAAACATTCAGCGAGACACATACCATACTGATTCGGCTTCTAAAAGCAGAAAGCGCTTACACGGACACACTGTTTTCACAGTTCCCCGGAGTTTGGGTTCTGGTTAATCACCAGCTATATTCAGCCTTTCCTGTGCTGCCTGCGTTATTTCGATGGAACCAGGAGTTTGGATTTTCCCCGGGAAATGACCACTTACTCATTGCTTCTGCTGTTACCCGTGGGACTGCTGACCCAGCGCGACAGTCGCCAAGCCCCACCTGCCGACCAGGACGGCGGTGCGCCAAGCTCTCAGCTCCTGGAGGCCTGTGCCGAGGGGCGTGGCCATTTTCCTGGCCTTGCTTTCAAGATGTCAGATGAAGTCACATTCCAAGACCTGCGTGTATAAGTCTCCCAACGGGGAAAACAATTCAGCTTCCTGTTGGATAGCCACTCTGATCGCCAGGGACCCTCCCGGGTCACCTCCAAGGAGCTAGATCAAGGCATCTCCTTCAGCTGTTGTATCGGGCCACTCCTCTGAGTCCTCGTAACCCCTCTGCCGCACCGTGTCTTCACCCGTGGCCCCCGAAGCCGCTGTTGCTACGTGCACTGGTTGCTGCCTCTTGCTTCCTGCCCCGGGGCTCTTCTGACCCTGCCAAGTGGGGGTCAGTCTTTAGACAACGGCTCAGCTGTGCCACGCCCATGCACGCCCAGAAGTCTGGTCAGGTGGAGCCACCCTCAGACGCAGAAGGACGGAAAACAGCGCATAAATATGCCCTCGCCCCGCCCCCGCGTGATGCCTGCGTCGCTGAGGTCCCCAGTTGTCCCCAGCAGAGGTCAGCTCTCCAGCTTACCTGTTTCACGGACCCCTCTCCCCCAGATAAACTCCCTGCAACCGTGCCCCGCCAGAAGCTCTGTTTTGAGGGCTCCACTGTGTAAGATGGAAGGCCGCCCAGTCCTGACCTTCACACTTGTATTTAGTCCCGGCCCTTGGCTTACACCCCCGCGGAGACTTTGCATCGCAGAAGTCAGACTCATCCGGCAATTCTCCTGTTTCGCCCGCGTGGCGACCTGCGTCCCATACAGAGGCACTGACTGAGCAGAGGGCACAGTCACAGCCCCCGCAGCTCCCACCTGAGTGTGGGAGACAGACAGGCGATTCCAGCAGAAAGGCATCTTTCTTTCGATAATTCGGCAAGAATCATCTTCCTTTACCCTGAACTGCAGAGACTCCCAGGCTCCTCTGTGTGAGCAGAGCAGTGGGCGTGAGGCTGTTCACGAACGAAGCGGGGGGACCGGGAGAAGGGGGCCTGGTCCCTCCCCGCCTCCCACGTCCCAGGCTCCCATGCGGGCCCCCCAGTGACCGAACTGAGCTCAGCACCAGCTTCTGCAGGAGAGGAGTCCCGAGGCCCACATGAAGTCCGCGGCCTCTCCCGGGCCTATGGTCCCGAAATCTCGAGTCGGCCCTCGGTCAGGCCCGTGATCTGGAGCCAGTTTACAGCTTCAGGAGAAGCTCCGTTCTTCTGGGAAGAGATGCCAAGAATACGAGATTCCAGGCGCTTATTTTTTTAAAGTTTGCTAAACAGATGCAAATATGCTATTCCGGGCCTCGCCGTAACATCCGCGGCACGTGCTCACACAATGGAGGAAAATAAATATTTGCACAAAGAAACAGATTTGGGTTTACCATCTTAAAAGGAAAGCTCATCAAATGAAAATATAGGCTAACATACGTTATTAGGAAACAATGCATCTTTGTTTAGTTCCGCGGCCTCCAAACAAAGCCTGGTTTCTCAGGTACACAGCCATTCTACGCCTGCCTTCCGGAGGCGGCGTGGCAAAGGGGGACCGGGTCTCAGGAGAAGGCGTCTCTGGCACACGTCCGCAGAGACAGAGCACGTGGCAAAGGAGGCCACAGGCCGAACAGCGCAGAGGCCCAGCCCATGCGACCTGGGAAGATATACCTGCCTGTACAAGTCAACCCCCAGCAAAGCGTCACACCAGGGGAGTCCCATGGTGCCCACGGGACAGCGGGAAAGACAAAAAACTGTACTAGAGTTGCAGAAAGATGGGAATGCAGGTGTGGCAGAGAAGCACCCGCATGGGCACACACTTGCACGCACACGCTATACACGTATTTGTGTGTATTCATTTATAATTATGTACATATTAAAACCAGCATTTATGAAGTGCCTACGGTGTAATGTATTTTACATAAAATAAATTATGCAACACGTAAACGTGTGATCGCTTCCTCAGGCAGCTATTGTGATAAGCAACACTTAGCTAAGAGAGGCCAATGGCTAGTTCACGGGTACTCTGCCCATAATTCATGGACGGTTTTGTGTGACTCTAAATTCTCTTCTTATCACTGTACATCACCATCTTCTGGGCCTATATTAGGAATCAAATTAAATGAGGCTTTAGATCCACCCAACCTCTTGGTATTGAACTATACCTTAAGCTAATTATATACCACAAAGTAGAAATGCTACATCGATCGGACATTAACTGCTGTCGTGGTCAGGAAACTGAAGTCACTTAAGTTGGGGCATTGGACAGCACTCCATCTAATTTTTGGAGTTTTTATGTGACTGTTTGTTAACATTCGCTGCCAAGCACGCCGCAGAATGTTCTCACACCCATTACTTGATGCCGTTTCTTCAGCCACCCCACGAGGCTACTGCTGTGACCTCTGTTCAACGAACGGGACAGCGAAGAGGGTGACCGCCTGCAGCTCACAGACCCAGGGGCAGGAGCTGCGGAGCCCGCGCCCAGACCAGCCCCCTGAAACCACGGCTGCCGGACCCCAGCGGCCTAGCTGTCCCCGTCCCAACTCCACGCCCCCACCAACCGCTCCAGAGGCCGGGCCAGCTGTCCCACACGGGCCCTGTCTGTTCTGGATCACGCTTATAGAGGCTTTCGTGAAAGGAGATCTCACATAATAACCCTGGTATTGGTATTATCATCAGTGTCGTAACCCTTTCCCTGAAATAATGTCCGTAAAATATTTTTACTGAAAAAGGGGAGCACTTGAAAAAAATGCTGAGCCCTCCCCCGCCACGCAAGCCCCGGGCGGCCTGGAGTTAAGGGGAGGATGACACCACCACGATCACAGCCATCCCCCGTCCCCGCAGCGGCAGGGGCAGAGCCGATCAAGACGCCGGCTGCTCCTGGGGACGCTCGGGACCTCTTGCTATCTGTCCCTGTCCCGCACATGACACACAGCGGGTCTCCGTGGGAAGAATGGACTCTGCACTCCCCCGTTCCCGCGTGGCCCAGAGGGGCCCGCGGTTCATGAGAAGAGAGGGATCGTCACTTTGTGAGCGACCCAGGGGAAATTACAGAGGTCCGGAAACTGCCCAATGTGTCTTTATTCAATTTTCTCCCATTTCCCCGCAGCACAAATTAAAGCAGGTGCATGTTGGGTTTTGTCTTTTGTTTTTTTAAGCGGAGGTGCCATTTGACTCCTGTAAGAGGGGACATGCAAAGCGAGTCCCACCAAGTCGCCTCTGCCCCGGGCAGCTCCTGCACTTGGGGCGGCGCAGCACCCTGCAACGAGGCTGTGAGCCCTGAATGCAAATTCACTGAAATTGATAGAACTGGAGATTAGATTTCCTCAGTTCGCCCTAGACGCTTTTCAAGGGCTCAGGGACCATGAGGCCCATGGCTTAGCCTGGAGAGCAGGCTTCGAAAGCCTCCACGCGGAGCTAAGTCCCGTCGGGCGGGGCTGCTGTGAGTGCGTAGTGCACGCACCAGGAAACCACTGCACTGACACTTAGGATCAGGAAGTTTTTTTTTAACGTAAAAGATTTTGGGCCACTTGGAATTCAGCAATTCGCTTCACACCGAAGGAGAAACTCTAGTGACTTTGCTAATAGGCGCGGCCATCCCAGAAGGTCGCGGCAGAAAAGGCGTCATGCCGCGCAGACATTCATTTCCTGAAGGCGGGCTCAGCCTGGCTGTAGCTCGCAGGCCCACCCCCACGTCTCACACCACAGCCAGCACACAGTGGGGCCTCAGGGGCTGCTTGCTGATTGATTGGGAATGTGACCAAGCTGAGTGCCCTGACACCGAATCTGTACTCCATTAGTCACCGTGACAGGGTTTAGAGAAAATGAGACACTCGCTGGGGTCAGCATTGGCAAGAAGGGTCTAACATGTCAGCTAGGAAGTTACGGCCAGGCTCGACCTGGTTTCCTGGAGCAGAAACGGGCAGACGGCGAACAGGTGCTGGGCCTGTCCACCTGGGCAGCTGCTGGTCGCGGCTGTCCCAGCCGGGGTTCATTCTGATAGACAAGATGCTCAAGGACTCAGCGGGCGCAGGGGACGCCGGCCCAGCTGCCAGCCATGGGGGCCAGGGGCTCGTCCGGGGGCGCCTGCCCGAGAGCGCAGCCGACAGCGAAGGTCACAGCCAGCAGGTCGGAGCTGCCGGGTCACCTCTCCTTCCTCTCGGGGAGCCGCAGGTCTTCAGGAGCAAAACCCCAGCGTCTAGATAACCTGCCTGCGGAAGAAAGCAGGGGACGGAGCAGCCCAAGGAGGGAGCGCAGGTCCAGGAGGAGAGGCTCAGGGAGCGATTCCCAGAGCCTTGCAGAAGGCCCTTAGCTGTCCAGGGGAAGTGGCCTGACTCCGTACGCGTGCTTCTCCGCTGCATCTTCCGCGTCTCCGCGGGCCCCTCCGCGGCACCCAGGGGTGGGGGCAGGAGGACAGACAGCTGGGGCAGTGGGAGGCTCCGGGGGCGTGGGGGGCCTTCCCTGTGGGGTTCTCACACCGGCAAAGGCAGGCAGGTTAGATGTGAGGCTGCCCGGATTACTCCGTGGGCACTAACATTGTGTGTTTGTGGCAAAAACAAATAAGACTGTGGGGGAGGGGGGGGATGTAGGAATTTATACGTCAGGACATTCATTTCCCGAAGGCACCCTCACCCCAGCTGTGGCTCAAAGTCCCACCCCCGGGTCTCACACCACACCCAGCACACAGTGGGGACTCGGGGGCATTGAAGGGTTTGTAGAGGGAAAAGCAGGGCACCGTGGGGGTTCCTGCCAATGCTGTGAAGGTTTCCAGTCTGGATTTCATGTCAAGGACGGGCCCAGACTTTCACAGTGTCGTCAGCGCTGGCCCTCTGAGCGGTGGGGCCTGGTCTGGGGTGGACAGAGGTCGTACCAGAGCCACCAGGAGACCTGTGAGCACAGGAGATTTGGGACCAAGGACTGCGTGGTCCCAAAGAAATCAGGACCGACAGGGGTGTGGGGTCCGCAGCAGCCATCCTGGAAATAGGGCTTGTCTTTTGCTTTCTCTCCTGTTTCTATTTAAAACAAGAAAGAAGCAGTTCCCTGATTGAATTGCGTTTTAAAGCCATTTCCTCAAAGAGTTAATATAAACCATCATAAAAGAAAAAAAAAAGGGACCCATTTATACTCAAATTACACAGGAGTCGCTTGTCGCTATGAAGGCTCCTGAGTGTTTGCTCCTGAGTGTTTGCTCTTAAGAGCTATTTTTTCCCTAAAACAATAGTGCAGGTGCATGGCCTTCGGGGCACCGTCTTCCTCCCGGGAGGCAGGAAGGCGATTTCACACTGTTTCTTCTCTTTTTTGCTCCTGGCCTGGCTAACGCGCCCAACGTCAAGACAGGTCTGGCCAACCTGCCAGCCATTGCTCTGGGAGCCTGGGCGTGCCGTGTGTCCCACGCCGTAATCTAGATGAACCTCTGTCTCGCATCAGATATAAATGGACTGACTGGTAAAAATCATTTAGAAGAAATGATATGTTTAGTGAAATATCAACTATCAATGGAGAGAGAGGGAGTGAGAAGACAGCTTCAGCTGACACAGGGCCCACCTGGCTCATGGAGAGAGCAGAAGGGGAGATGCTCTTCCATGTTGTGGTTGGTTGAAGGGGAGCCCCCAGTAGAGGCCCCTGATCCTCCGTCCTAGAGGAGAAAGGACAAGACAAGGCCACCCGTCCCCGGAGCCGGCTCTGTGCCTGTTACCCTGGATCAAGAGGCGGGCTGGCCACAGCTCCACGTGGAAACTGTGCAAACAGTAGGTAACTCACATCACAGGACGGCACGCCCGGCACGGGGGGGACACGCACAAATCTGTTCCCGGATGGCTGCCTCCCGCACTTTGTTCCAACTCCCCACACCCGTCTGGAGTTCCTCTCCTCATTGGAGCTGCAGTGAATTGGCCAAATAAATTGCATTTTTTTTTTGCTTGGTTTAAAATAAAAGTAAAGAATAATCCATTATTAGACTTTTATACATTAAGAAGATCATATTTCCAACCCATTAAAAGCGATTGACATTACTCTAACCTTTACATTTTTTAGGTTTGCTTTTAACAATTCTAATAGGAAGGCAGCATCCTATCAACTTGTCAATTTGTTTTTTTATCAAAACATTAAAAAAAAACTTCAGTCCAGTGACAAGGCAGATTCCCTATGAAAACCCAAGCTACACACTGTCCATTCCTAAGCCAGCGCACTGAAGGCTCATGACATCCCTAAGCACGCAAAAGGCTTTAAAGAATCATCTGATACTTTTGAATAATGAGCACCAAATTATTAAACATAAACTTATTTTCATATTTTATGTTGCTTATTTAAATATTTAAAATATGGTTTTAATTACCATGAAACTTTACTAAACATCCACCTGTCAGTGAAGAAGCTGATTGTGTTTGTTAGATTTGCGTTCCCCTGAAAGAGAAACAGGTGTGAAAACCTGCAGGTATTTACCCACCAACAAAAAACGAGGGGTATCTGTGTAACGTGGAGGAAGACGTAAACACGGCTGTAGCCGTGAATCCTGGTGCCATCGGAACTCGGTTCCAAACGCGAGACGCACGCGGCGTCCAGGGGAGCGCGGAAGCCAGACTGTGCGCCTCCGAGGGGCCCCAGGTGCAAGAGCCGGCGCTTCCGCCCAGCCTGTGCCGAGGGGACTTCAGGGCGCCGCCGACGGAAATAAAGCCCTCAGGGCTTTTTAAGGGCAGAACGGTGGCACGGGGGAGAGTCAAGTGAGATGGGCAGCAGTGCGGTGGGTGCGAATGTCAGATGGGACAGACACGGGTAGGTTCTGCAGCCATTTGCAGCCCCAAGCCCCTGGCCTGGTGGCGGAGTGAGACCAGAACCTCCGCAGGCCGGGATGGGAGGTGAGGCGATGGCCGGGCCTACACGCAGGGCCCCTGAGGAAGGACGCAGGTGAGGGCCCAGTGCCTGCCTGGCCCATTCACTGTTACCGCCGTGAAAGGTCCATGCTCGAGTTAAGGAAGAAGTTTGAATCTCACTGTGAGTTTCAACCTAGGCCCCAGAGGCTGGACACAAAGGAAAAATCAACCAGTCAGGCTACTGAACCTTCGAATGGAAATGTCTGCTCTCATCACAGGCCTGACCTTACCTGGGTAAGGTCTATAGGGTGGCATGGAAAGTAACTCCGTCAGAGTCCGTATGCTAAAATGCAGCGCTCTGCAGCGTGGGGCACTGATGCATGCGTCAGTTGTTTTGTTGCAACAGAAGCTGGGTCATGTCTCACTCTTTGCACATGGAGACGTCTGGCTCAGAAAACTGGGTGCTCCATCGGGGGCGGCATCAGTGCCAAGAGACAAATGCCCTCCAACTCCCCAGCCCCTGAAATTGCCACTCTGGGTTCTGGCCATCTTCATAGCCTTCCACGGGGTCTTTCCACCTCCAGCTCTCCCCCTCCCACACACACCAGTTGTTCCATCTCTCTGAGTAATCTTTTTAAAAATAAATTTTAAACGACAATGTCGACTTTTAAAGTGCCACGTTCTCCCTTTGCCTGTGCTGTAGGGTCAGGTCCCAATCCCTTCTACAGGGATTCAAGTCACGTAAAAAGGGTCCCAGGTGACTTACATTGCACCGGAACTTTCTTCCCAAGCCCATGGGCCCCTCTGCGCTTCTAGAATTTCCCCTCATTCTGGGTGTGGGCTACCTTGGCCCTTCTCTCTCTGTCTGGCGTCTTCTGTTCGCTCTTCCCTTTCAGCTCTTACCGGAGAAGTCACGCCTTTCAAGCCTCATTTCGGGCCCCACTTCTGTGAAGAATTCACGCGTGAATTGTTCCCTTGTCACCCCCATCCGAGGAGCTCCCTAGCCCCCTCTGATGACCATGACGTGGTCAGCGTCGCACGTGTGGCAGCCGGCCACTGTGGAACCATCTCTGCAGCACCTCTCCCACGTCAGATACCTTGTTAGGTCTGTCAGTCTATCCGTCTGCCTGTCTGTCTGTCTGTCTATCTAACTATTTATCTACCTCTCTACCCACGTTAACTTATTCCTCTACAACAACCCCCCAACTGTTTATATCACATCACGCCCTTACGGGTACACAGACTGAGGTGAAGTAATTTCCCCAAGACCCCAGCAATTGCTCATGGGATTTTCTTATTTCCTACCTGGTGTCTGCAGAGCCTGTGATGACACCCTCTCTCTCCTTCCTGGCGGGGGCAAATCCATGTCTTCTTCTTCCTTACTCGCTGTTTCCAGAGGCTCATTGGTTTCTTTGGCCTCTGCGAGGCACTTGCTTTCGGTATCGTGGATGTTCTCAGTGGGTTTTCTGTTTTTCATTTCATTGATTTCTGCTTTTTATTATTTTCTTCCTTCTGCCTGCATAGTGCTTATTTTGCTCTTTTATTTCTAGTGTCTTCGGGTAGAAGCTTCTTCGCCCACTGGTGGGCAGGCTTGCTGTCTTTGACCACAAGCCTGCCCCGCAGCGGTCTGCCCCCGAGTGGCGCTCGGCCGGGGAGACGGGACGGCGGGGGCTGCTGCATGGCACCCAGAGCAGGAAGCCCAGAGTTCAAGGTTAAGAGAAGTACGTGCGAGGGCAAGATCCTGGGTTTGGGGGGAGACCGTCCTAGGCTCTGTCCTGTCTGCCTAACAAACTGAGTGTCCCCGGCAAACAAAAGCTCTTGAGGGCCTCAGTTTCCCTTGAAGCTAGCCTAGAATGAGTCCAGTGTCTTCCTTCTGCTGCTTGCATGAGAACGCGCCGAGGGCCCTGACCTAGTGTCCTGCTCCGTTCCCAACTCCAGCCCACGGAGCCTCGGCAGTCTGTCCACGTCGGTAGAACTCGCGAGCCACTGGTGCCGCCGCCCTGGCTTGTTGACCTCCTCTGCTCGCCTGCTTCTTTAGTATTCAGACCCAGCCAGCTCTTCTTACGGCCCGCCCCGTGCCAGGCACCGTGCTAAGCGTTTTCCCACGCACTAGTTTTTAATGACAAACACACTCTCCTGGAGGATGCTGTTCTTACACGACTTTCTAGAGGTAAAGCAAGACAAGTCCTTGTCAAGGTCACACTACTAGTGAGGTGGGAAGCCCAGATGCAGATCCCCAGCAGCCGGACTCCAACCCCGTGCTTCTCTCCCACGGCCGCCCCCGTGCCTCCCACTCCGCCTGCTGGATTCCCCACCTGGGGCCGCTCCCTGTCCCCCAGCAGCTCCACGGCCTCGTGGTTGGATGGCCAGTTCTCTCTGGATGTCCACCTGCTTTCGCCACTCGGCTCGGGTCCTGGGGTCCCACGGCCCAGCCATCCCCATCATCCACATGTCCTCTGACCCCCGAAGCAGGGCAGAGAGCGGGGACATCAGGTGGTGCCCCATTGATTGCATCACTCACTACTGAGAGCAGCGTTTTTTGTGAAAAGCCCCCAAGGCCACCTGTTTTCAGTTTATTAGGGTTGGAATTTCTAATCATAGTTGAATGGAGAATGATTTCTCACTGACTGTTAGTGTGTCCGTCTCCAGTCAAGGACAAGTCGGCTTTTTATAAAACATAATGGCCGTTCTCCTAATTCCCGTATGCCCTGTGGGGCTGTGTCCTCCCCAGACACGCCTCTCAGTGGGGAGTCCGGAAGACCCTGGACTCCTTTTCTCCTCAAAGACTTCCTAGACCAAGGCAGACTTAGGACTTAAGGCTCCAAGCCTCCCCACGGCAGCTCATTTCCACTCGGGCAGATTCTTCATCTCACTAAACTCAAGACATCTGACCCAGGAAGAGAGGGGCAGGACTGGGGGGGGGAGGTCGAGAAGTAGTGGTGGGTGGGTAGTGGGGGCTAAAACAGAGGCACAAGAGAAAGACGGTGTGATGCTTGATTTCGTGGGTCCACTGGGCTGAGGTCAAACGCTCCCCAGGTATGCCTGTGAGGTGTCTCAGAGAAGATGGATTTGAGCTGGTAGACTGACTAGAGCAGACAGCCCTCCCAATGTGGGTGGTTAGGACAGGTACCAGGCACAAGGCCAGCTAGCGATTTCAGGTAGCATGAGGACAAAGTGTCAAATACAGAGACATGCCACCACTCCTTGTGGGATGGACTGTCCTCTGGGTGGCAGGCATTCAAAAAGTAGCCACGGGTCCATGACCCAACTTTAATAACAGATACGGTTCCGCCTTTAGCTGGATGGAAAATTCAGGATTTGATAACAATAGTCTCAGAAAGCAGGGGCATTGCAGCTGAAGGGTTTTTAAAAAATATTACCTGCTTCCTTTTATAAGGGAATTATATAGGTTTTATATTGAAGACCTTGGTGATTATGAATGCTATGTCAACCCATAAAACATTAGTGTGTCACACAGAATGAAAATACAGACGAACTTGCATGAGGCACTAACACACACCCGCACACAGACCTGTGAAGTCTCGCGAGATCTGAGTGAGGCTTGGGCAAGGTAGCAGCATCCCTTCCTGGGCGAGGCCTCTCCGTGGTCATGTCCCCTGCTCCCACCGGGGGCGGCTGCTTAAGGGTGCGGGAGGACTCTCTGCATTATTTCATAATTATTCCAAATTATTTGAAGTTGTATCATAATTATTCTAGAATAAAAAGCTAAAATGGTGTGCATGCTATAAATATGATGGTCTAACAGCTTCTTCATATAAAAGACTGGAGGAAAGATGCTAAAAGGAACGTGGTTTTGTTATAAGGATATGACCTCCCTTTAAAAAAAAAGTGCTTGAATGTTTTATACAGTTTTTCCATAATATTTAAATATTATTCTATCCCTGAGCAGTGTGGCTCAGCTGGACGGGCATCGCACCGCAGAGCAAAAGACGGCAACGCAAAAGGCCTCCAGTTCAATTCCTGGTCAGGCCACACGCTGGGGCCACAGGTCCAGTCCCCAGTCGGGGTGCAGGTGAGACACGGCAGATCGATGTTTCTCTCTCGCAGAGATGTTCCCCTCCCTCTCTTTCTCCCTTTCCCCCTCTCTCTAAAAATAAATAACATCTTTAGAAAACAGCATTTTAATGCTCCTTAAAAACATTACAATACAATGTGGTTTAAAAATATTTTTTCCTTAAGAAACCGCAATATCTGCTTTGAACAGTTTCTTATGAAATATTAAGATAGAATACAAAAGTTTTTGTAAAAACCCTTTCAAAAGCTAACCCATTTCATCTACCTAGCTCTGTAAGCTTATCTTCTCTGCCACAACACTAAAAGAATGACAGAAAAGTGTCTTGAAATACCTGCCAAATCATCATTTCAGCTTTCAAGCATTATCTTAAAAATCGATGCGGGGCTCAGAGAAATGAGCCGGCAGGCTGTCCTGAAGGAGATGCAGTTGTCACCTCCCAGCCCTGCCCCTCCCCCGCCCCCACGCCCCCCGGCCAGCTGGCCGCCCAAGGGTATGTCCGTGGCTTGCTGTCTTTTTAGCTATTAATGGTGTTGTTATTTTATTTTATTTTTCTACTTTATCAGCATCAAACACATTTTTCTGTTATATATTTATTGAATATTATTTTAGCGGTGGAAGTCTATAATCCATGATATCATTGGATTTTATACCTAGTAAGTAGGCTTTTTGTTTTTGCATAAAAATATGTGTTGCTAACATTTACTACTAACTGTTCTTGCACATATTTTATGTACATATTACTAATCTAAATGAATGCTCGGAAAGCATCAATTTACATTTTATTTAAAAAATGAGTGTGTGTTCACGTTCTGGCCAGGCCCGGGTTCTAACACCCCGTGGGCTTCTGCTGGAGTACGTGTAGCTGTCGGAGGGGCCCAGCACCCGCCGTCCCTGCCGTAGGTGCGAGCCGAGAGGCCTGAAGAGCTAATCAGTGGCAAACAGATGGATGCGCTGGGAAGTACTCCCCCAAACTTCATTTGCTCCCCATTTCCTTCAGAAGGGGATAAAACAACAACAAAACGACAGCAATAAATAATAAAGGCACACACTCCTGTGGCGCTTACTGTCTTAAAAGTTTCATGTATTTTAACTAATTTTATTTATAATAGTCATGTAACATAGGTAATAATTTAGCCCATTGTACAGATGAGGAAAAGCGAGGTTTAGGAAATATGTTCCAAGTTCACACAACTAGCGTAGAAGTGTTTAGATTCCCTTTCCTAATCTAGCTCCAGAATGTACACTTTTAATATCTACACTCTGTTGCTCTATTTAAAAAGTCCTGGCTTCACAGTTCAGTATCGCTTCCACCTGAACACGAGCACTATCTCAAAATTCACCTCCCAGCCCTTTGTGTCCCAGCCGAACGCGAGAGCTGCGCCTCCCAGACCCGCCCTTTGCAGCTCCCTGAGCTTGTCCCCCTGGCTCCTCTCCCTGCAACGCCCCCTATCTCTATGCAGCACGACGCCACCTGGGCCTACGGGCCACCTGCCCCAGCCCAGTGAAAAGCTCCCCCGAGCCACGTGCTACCCAGAAACAGAGCTGCCAGCCCTCTGAGCACCACGCTCTCCCTGGCCACGAGCACATCGGCGACGACAGCGACGGTTATGGGGTGGGGGCCTGGCCTCCATTTTCATCCCCAGAGCATCGCGCACCTTAGATCCTGGTGCAACCGGGTGACCAGACTGGCACGGACGAGGAAGTCGCGGAGGCTCGGCCCAGCCTTCCGGAAGGGAGCCTCCCGGCCGATCCGCCTCTGCAAGTTGAGCCGGTGTGACCGCGCCGCCGCGGACTCGGGGAGGCAGGAGGAAGGCCCACAGGCTGGTGGGCGGCGGCGCTGGGGCAGAGCCTGGGGAGACTTCCGAGGGGAGAAGAGGTGCTCTGTGGCCGGCGTTTATAAGACGGAAAAGGAATTAGCCAAAACTAACGGAGGTGGGGTCCTCGCGTGTGTGGGTAGTTCAGCCTTTGGCCAACGCGTGAAAGCACGAGCAAACCCGGAGGTGTCAGATGCACGTGCCTGTGTGTGTGTTTGTAGTGTGTGCGAGTGGGGGGGGTGTCTGTCCTCATGCGGGCACTGCTCCCCGGGAGTCAGTCGAAGCCTAGGTCTCCCTCCTTCACCCTCCCGCTCGCCCCGTCGGGTCCCGCGCTTCCTGCACGCAGGTCCGGGAGGGAGCCCACTTTTTGTGGGTGGGCGTTTCCCCTCTTCAGACACACACCTGAGCGTACCTTGGAAATCTGATCAAGAAAGCAGGATAATGTGGATTCTTTATGGGAGCCTTCGATTCTGATTCTCATGAGAAAATGTTGCCGGTCCCACCCACGAATACCTTCATGGGTCAGGGAGGCAGCTGGCGGGCCAGCCCCGCCCTCTGCCGGGGACTTCGAGGCAAATCCTAAGGGGTTTCTGATTGTTGTCTTATCTGATGATCTCGTTACACATCCCCCCACCCCAGTGTGGCCGTCAGGGTCAGAGGTGTCCTCACAATCACAAATTCACAAATAAATGAAGGCGATTTGGCTGACGCAGGGATTGTTTTTCAGCTTATCTCTGGTTATTATTTTTACCCCCCAAAATGTGCACACCACATAATGGCTGAATGACTTGCTCTACCACAAAGTGCATAGAGACAGGCAAACGTTTTCCTGTTTTCAGCGGAAGATGGAGAGAGGAAATGTCTGGATCAATAGAAAAGTGAAATGATGACTATAGAAAGCAAGTAATGCGGGCGACCTGGCACTTTGTGAAGAGTGTAACTTTCCGACAGCAGGAGAAACTCACTTTTTAGTCACAGAGATTCACCGTTTCGCCTGCAGTAACTCCTGAAGCTCTTCGTAGCTTTACCTCTAGAGGCGAGGATTTGATTCCCTTCCCTTTCGGGCTGTGTCAAATACCTTTTAGAAAACAAGATTCGTTGATAGCTGTAAACCTAATAAAAATAAGGGGTAATGGAAGATTTTGCTTTCGGATGGATGTTAACACATCCCCCACCCCTTTTTTTTCTGACTCCACAGATTCCCAGGATGGCCAGAAACAGAGACTAGTGTGACATTAGATCGTTTCTTTAGAGCGCCCTGCAGTTCTTATCTGAAAGAAACGTTTCGAGAGGGGGAGCTAGATAGCAATTGATTCCAGGTTGTGCCTGCAATGTCTCAGCAAGGAGACGCTTCCAGAGTTTAAGGGAAGCCCTGAGGGAGCAGTGGTCCTGCCCCGGCCCATCCCTGCCGTCCTTCCCTGAGAAGCAGCTCTCCTGCCTGCCCCGCATGGGGGCCGACCAGGCATGACAAGCCGAAAGCAGACAGGATTTTAATCCGGTGCCTCTCAGAAACTCCACTATGAAAACCAGCGGAATCGCCATCACGCTGCAGGCCGCATGGCTCGGAGCAGACGAGGGGATGGGTGCACAAACGAGCTCTCCGGTCTTGGCCCTGGGGGTTGGTCGGAGCACAGCCGAGGTCCAGGCGCTGCCCACTGCAAAGCCAGGCTTCCAAGGCCCCTCTGTGGGGAGCCTCCCACCCGCCCGCCGACATGCGGTGATTCACGCGGTGGGCTCACGGGCACAACCAGACACGTCACCCTGAGAGGCGGTCCTGGCAAAGTTGGGGTTACCGGCTTTTCTCTTCCTTCCTTGTCGTCCCCGCCGGCCATTCCTCAGACCCCTGTGGACCACTTCCTCCCTCCTCTCTCTGCATTTTGTGAACCAGGCCAGACATAGGCATTTAGTGTTTTTTTCTGTTGATTTTCTCATTTTCTCGCGTGTTTGAAAATAAATTCCCACCCACACTCACACCTGCGCAAGGGGCCCCTCCCTAAGGTGCAGCAGGTGGCCCAAGCCAGCCCCTGGGCAGACCTTCCCAAGGGGAGCACGACCTGAGCATCGGCGGGGGCGAGCGTGTGAGGCTGGGAGAGTGTGCGCGAGTGTGCGCATGTGTGAGTGAGTGTGAGAGAGTGAAGGTCTGAGAGAGTGCGGAAGACAGCGTGCGAGACTGAATGTGTGAGTGTGTGGGAGTGGGTGGATGTGGGAGTGTGTGGATGTGCGGGAGTGTGAGGAAGTGAGTTTGAGAGTGTGCCCCAGGGCTGGTCGGAGGGCCACCATCCCCATGAGGTCCTGGGGCCCGGGTTCTGTGCCCACAGCTGAAGCCACGAAGCTTCATTCTTCACTGAGCAGGCTCCCAGGGTAACAGTCCCCCCTCTCTGGACCCAGCCTCTCAGGCACAATTGGCACAGTATCTACTAAGCTCTCCCCGCATGTCAGCCAGTCTGGTAGCTGTGGCCACCTTCACGGCAACCCCAGAAGCAGACAATGACGCCCCCGTTTTACCGCTGAGGAGACTGAGGCTAAGACAGGCGGTATGACTTGTCCAAAGGCACCCAGAGAGGAAATGGCGGGCTTGGGAAAGGCCACTGGGCGGTCCAGCAGGCTTACTTTTCCAACCTCCACGGCATGACAGCTCTCGGCAACGGCACCTCAGCCCAGGGTGCCGGCAAGGGTCGGACGCGACACACAGACGTCCGCCCGCGGGGCCCGGGCGCTCCTTTTGCTCTGGGAAAACCTCCCTAGAGAACGCTGTCCGGCCGGTCAGATTAGCCGGCAGGCTGGGACTCCGAGACATGGACAGAGTCCTAGAAGCTGAAGCCAGGAAGCGGCAAGCCAGGAAGGCACTGCAAAGCTCTTAGTCCCCGAAGTGAAACCGTGTAAAGGCGACGTCCCCCCCAGAGCCACAGGCCGCTCCCATTCAAGTCAGAAGAGCAGCCACGAGTCAGCCGTGTGTCAGCAGGGGGCCATCTCGCCCCCCGGGAAGAGGAGTGGACCGCAGCAGGGCATGAGGCCCTCACGGGTGAGCCCTCGCTGGTCACACACGGGGCCACGGGGCTGGGTGAGAAGCAGTGTCATGGGAGTCTGGGGGGCGAGGCACAGTATGTCTACCACGGCCCTGCCACGGCCCAGCTGGGACCGACCGCTGACCCAAGGCGGGTAAATGCATCGGCGGCCTTCTTCTGATATCTGTCCAACGACTGGAAGACCATGAGGAAAGAACTGTCACCCCAGGTTACACTTACTGCTGCCTGTGGCAGCGTCTCTCCCAGGGAGCCTCCGCTGGGGTGTGCTGTTCCCGATTAACATGCTGATGAACGTGCGCTTCTCTTTGACTCGACAATTACTCCGTGGAAAGCTCAATGTTAGAAAAGGCAACTGGAACTGCAGAGGACTGGTGTCAACATAACGAACCCGCTGAAGACGGGCCTCCCAAGGGCTCGTGAATGGCCTGCCGCATCTCGAAATGCAGGACACCGGCCACAGCTCCCGGGGGTGCTAAAGGGAGTCAAAGCCAGAAACGAGTGGGCCGCAGTTGCTCACACCCAAACACCGGCCACTGCTTTCCTGTCCACTCTTTTATCACTGAATTCAACCCAATCTTTAGAATTCTTCGCCTATAAAAGACAAAGGAGGTTTCCGTGTGTCATACTTGTGCTAAACGGAGAAGAAACCCCACTCAGGCCCTCACCCTTGGTGCAGCGTGTCAGCAGAAAAGTCCAACGATATGCTTGGGAGGTGCACAGTGACTCCCACCCACCATCTCCAAGTGGCCTTGGACTCCTTCCCCTCGGCGCAGTTCTGGACCAAAGGGAGATAAGAAAGGCCGGGCTTACGCTTCGAGGCCCACAGCTGAGCACCAAGCTCTGGGGTTGGTCACCTGGGCTGGACACACAGCCTTGCCATGGACCCGCTGGGCCACGAGAGACCACTGCATGACGTCATGACCTCTGGCCCCCCGTCTGCAGGAGTCATAATGACAGCTCCGGCCTTGTGCGTTTTTGGTGACGGTCACGTGAGATGTGGTGATGAGTACGGCACCGTACGGGGACGTTAGCAGTTATCAGTGTTGCTAGAATGGTGATTTTGACTACACAGTATCCTGTAGATCAGGACTCGTCAGGGGACATTTATAAAGAACAAGCGTGTTATCACAACTCAATTCCTCTTGCCACGTGACTAACTGGACCATGCCTCAATTTTAAGGAAGGGTAAAGGGTTTCAGAAAAGATCTAAATGCCATTTATTTACTTTCCAGGTGTTCCCCACCTGGTCAGGCATGGCCTCAGGGAGCAGCATCAGTGCTGAACATGAGTGGGTCCAACTTAACTTAGGGCCCTGTCGCCTGGAGCCGAGCTGCCTCGCACAAGGCACTTGGCCCATCTTTGCCGTCCGTTTACTGCTCACAGAATCCACGACACAACCACGCTGTAAGACCGTTTGTTCTTGAGTAAGTGAGTAACAGTTGTCAAGTTATTGCATCCTGTGAAAAGCCCTTAAGATTAAACGTAACAAAATTCACAAAATACAGACCGACTATTTACCAAGAATTCAGCTGACGTACAGAGCTAGCACTTGCATGGAGTTCTCCATTTTTTTTATTTTTTTTATTTTTTTTAGATTATACTTACCTACTTTTAGAGAGTGGGGAAGGGAGGGAGGAAGGGAAGGAGAGAAACATCAGTGTGAGGGGGAAGTATCGGTTGCCTCTCAGGAGGTCCCCTGCTGGGGACCTGGCCTGCAACCCAGGCATGTGCCCTGACTGGGAATTGAACTGACCACCTTTCGGTTCGCAGGTTGGTGCTCTGTCCACTGAGCCACCCCAGCCGGGGCGAAGTTTCCTGTTTTACTCAGTACCTTGGCACATGAGATTGCCTGAAGCCTTCCTAAAAAGTCTGAAAGTTACCGGCTATGAGGTGCCGGTTTTGTTCAGAGTGTTGCTCTCAACGGCACGGCGACTATCAAGCCGTGTCAGGTGGCAGACGGAAGGGGAGGCTACCCGGCCCTCAGGCTTTTCGCATGTGTTCCCTTCTGTGGGCATGAAATACTGAGATAAGAGCAATTCTAGAAGCTTCATTGGGAGACTTCTCTGTAATCTAAATACTGAAGAGAAGAGAGAAAGGTGACGGACTGCGTCTGTCATTGGCCATAGAAAATGGATAACAGTAAGTAATTAACACCCGAAAATGAAGTGCGGCCTCTCTGGCAGGCATGCCATGCCGTGCCCGCCTGCACTGTCTGGTGCTGCGGTGCTGGGCACTTGCACCGCCGCCCATTCAGCAGAGGGACTGCATTCGTAACTTTTTTAACTTCGGTGAATTTAAATTTAAATTTTGTGGCCAGCGGCTACTGTTTTAGACAGTGAAGCTGTTAAATGACAAAAAACTTTGTGAATTAAAACAATCAAAGGCTGGTTTTGCATTACAAATTAGAGATATATCTGAAATCAGGTTCCTGGGGGGCAGATATTCGAGGGAGAGAATTTCCTCAATTTACCTGTTAGAGAGCAAGGTGTACAGACTTCCCTTAAAATCATTTGTCAGTTTGTATCAAGTGCCTCACTTTGTCTCAGGAACTTCACACGCATCTAGGGATCTATCTGACACAATAGTCAGAGATTGTGATAATAATCTGTGCATAAAAATTAGGAGTACTCTATCATAATTTTTTAATTGAAAATATATTTAAATGAACAGCCAATTGAAATAATAGCCAATTAAATGAGCGATAAGTGCAGATATGAGTACCTGGAGAAGACTCACTTGTATATACATTTAAAGTCACGGTTCGGGAAATTATTTATTAAATTGCAAAATATTTACAATGTAGCATACTTTATAAAAGATACAATTCTCTTTCTCTCTCTCTCAGTCTAAAATAATAAAAAGTATTAGTACCTACCAATATTTCAGAATAATAGTGTATACAGAATAATAAACTTGCTTAAATTTTACTTTAGCTCTTCTTATTTCCCATTTTAATAGCCTTCAATAAAATAAATACAGTACAATTAACAGTATGAAAATCAGCTCTCAAATGTTAAGAGCAACTTATAACTTACAAAGTATCTTATACATATTACCTCTGTTTATCCTTCAGGAGCCTGAAAAGATAAACCTCAGTGGAACGAAGTTATTTGACCAAAATTATACATTTTCAAGCACTGTAGCCCAATAGAGACTTTCACTATTGTATTTCTTATTGTTTCAACTCATGCTACGCTTCCTAAGTTCTCAGCAGCAAGATGAGGTGACTTTCCACTTCTGACTGTGTGTCTTCTGTCTGATAAACTACAATCATCTCCTAAATAATTAACCTACTCAAAAAGAAATCACACTGTCCATTTGGAGCACTGAATTCATTTTGAGGCAGAAAGGATTCTCTCTACTTTCATGTCTCTGGAGAGATTTTCAGTTAACCCCTGCAGACTGTGCTCATGAATGTTTCCTAGCCTGTCCATACACTCTCTCTGGGAATAAAGTGAAAGAATTAAGTAAATATGGATCCAGACACGCGGGTTGTCCTGGCGCACACGGCACCCGTGCTTTTTAGACGGTCCGTCCCGTCCCGTCCCCGTCCACCCAGAAAATTGAACGTTCCCTTTTTCTTGCAACTGAATGGAAGCTGGAGTAATTGCCAAAATCATATTCATCTCCGAGGCACGATCCCCATGCTCTAAGAAAGTAATTCACTCCTGCTGTTTTCCTTAGCATCAAGTTTATTACTAAAGGACAGCTTAGGACCGTCATGGCACTTTACCGAAAATAACTCAAGCTATTTTATGGAACTTGTCTCTGGAGAGTTTTCCCAAACGCTAACACTGTCTTCTTTGGATGGTAAGTCCAATTTTTAGACGGAGAAGATTTGTTTAGAAGTCCGGCCTGTCCTGTCACGGCCTGTTGAGGTTAGGGAGATGAGGAAGAGCAGACCCTCGCGCGTCACCAGTGAGAACAGCGGCGGAGCGACGGGGCGGCTTGCCCGAGGCCGCGTGCTCGGTGCCTGGATGACCCGGGGGCCAGCTCTTCTTGTCTCTGCTTGGTGTCTTCATTAAACTCACTCCAAGGAGCACAGGCAAGCTCACCCACCTTCCCTAAGTTCCAGGTAGATGAACTTCCAAAACTCTCTACTTAAAAACATATCTTAAAAATACCTTTTTCTCAGTTCTGCTTGGGATGAACGACATGGAAAGTCTCAAACTGGACTTTCAGGCATCGCATTTCTAAAAATCCGCGAATGAGATTGATGGGTAGATGTCCCCTCCCTTTTCCGCCATTCCCACGGAACAGATCAGGTGTATATCCTCCAATCAAAGGCCTTCTTAAGTAATGATGAAAATATTATTTCTCAAATTTGTGTAGTGCTTTGCATAATTACATAGATTTCAGGGGGCTTTGTTTTGCAGCAATGCACAATGAAACCAGAGAATTGGTCAGGAAGTGGGGGGCTGATGTAACAAATACCCCAACCACGAAGCGTTGGCTTTGTCACAGAGCAGCGGGGCCGGGGCAGGTGGGGGGAGGCTGGAAGCACAATGACACACTGATACTGGGGATTAAAAGTGGGGACCCAAGCCCCACAGTAATGAAACCAGTAACAAGACCACTGTTTGCATTAACCTGGAAAATAGAAAGAAATGTACCAAATTAACCTACGCATGCAGTAAACTTTCCAAGCGGAATATCAAAAGTGCCAATTGGCTTCTGTTAGTTGCATATGATATGAAAAGATAAAGATGCGTGAAAGAGAGGACCATTCAGTGTGCAAGCAGAACTTCCAATCTCTGCTTACTAGGTTGAAAATAAAACTGTTTCACATTTGCAGGCTCTCCAGCTGGCACGAGAGTCTCGAAATAAGAAGGCTTGGGGTGAAGTGTAAATCAAAGATAGGGTCCTAAGACCCTTAGTTTAGATCCCAGGAAGACCCCAAACTGGTAGACTATCTCACCTAGGAAAAAGCACTTCTAATAGTCTCAAACGTGTTGTTTCCCTGCATCTGCAGCCTTGGCCCAAAGTAGAGAGAGTTCGCTGACAAAGAATTATGGGCATGGCTGCTGGGGCGCGAAGCGGGGCACAGCCGGGTCTGTAGAAAAGCCCGCAAAGATTTTAAAGGCATTTTACAAGTTTGAAAAGGGGAAGAAAACAGTCAAAAAGAAAAGATACTTCAGGGGCTTTCAAATGCCCACAAGCGAGAAGAAGGCCGAGAAAACTGTCTGGAGGAAAACATGGGTCTTTCTTATGGGAAAGAAAAGCTGTTTCAGAGGGGAGAATCCCAAAGGGTGGAACCAAAAACCAGAGAAATCAAGAAATAGAAAACTAGAATACTTTAGCAGCAGCCTTGGCCCTAATCAAGGCAGATTTCCTGCTGCCAGACATGGCCCCTCACAGGTGATCAGCTGGATTTCAGAATTGCTATGGACCAGCAACATCTATGTGCCCCTGCCCCTTCCTAGTCAGAGTGTCTGTTGACGTTATCTTGCCCCCCTCTTGCCGCTGTCTGTAGGTGTGTGGAGGGCAGGCTGCACGTGTTTTTCACTCACAGCTCTCCACATCACAGAGAGAAGTGTCCCACAGAGCTCCCTCCACGTCTGGGCTTGATGTAGACCATGAGGTCGGGGACATCCCGCTCACTGTTCTGACTTGAGGAGTCTGGGGTGGGGGTCTTGCTCAGGTATGAGCGTGTTTTTCATATAAAAGGATGTAAAGCATTGAGGCTGGAGGGGGGTCGCTGCTGAAGGCTGCTACACCAAGGATGCCCAGGGAATCAACCCTCCCAGTACCCATGCCCTCGTATGATCAGCTCTCAAACACTCTGGGCTTGGCCAGGGAACTCGTTCCGGCCAACAGGCATCAGCGAATACGTGGCAAGCAAACTCCTCATAAGCTGACACTGTGTTAGCGTCTTGCCTTTCTGGAACACTGCTGCCACTACGTGAGGAAGCTCAACCCAGACCAGCCCCTTAAGTTGACACGCCACACAGAGAGAAAGTCCCAGGCACACCCCGCCCCAAGCTGTGCTCCAGCTGGGAACCATCAGGTGACAGAGCCCAGGTGAATCCAGCAGGAGACTCTCCGGCCAATCCGGAGAGCATGACAAGCAATAACTTACTTTTTTAAGCCCTAAGATCTGGGACAGTTCCCTACTCAGCGAGAGGTGACTGAGCCGGGACGTTTCAATGACAACAGAAGAAGCCACAAGAAAAATGAACAGCATCTGCAAATTTATTGTGGGGAAAATTAATTTTCACCTGGAATTTTATTCATATTTAAATCATCAAATAAGACAAAGTGTAGAATAATGCCTTTGGATAAAGAAGTTCTCCAAATTTTACTCCCATGTAATTTCTGTTGGAAGATGAACTCTAATGAATGAGGAATTAACCATGAAAGAGGAAGAGATGAATTTCCAGAAAGAAATCATTAACCCCAAAGAAATAAAAGGGAATAGGCAAATTCCCAGGATGATGATCAGGGGAAATTCCCATGGGAATAGCTCTGCCCAAGCCTCGCTCATTAGGGGAAGGAAACGGAAGATTCTTAATGGATGTCTTCCAGAAAAAGAAGGATTCCACAGGTTAACAAGAGGCACCTCCTTTGGTCAGGGAGGTGTAGAATGAATTCATTATGACTACTTAGAAACCTACATGGATAAAAGAGATAACATACGAACACAAAACAAAAAGATTACAAGAAGAAAAGATCGTCCTCATGCACAGCAGCCATCGCCGCCGAGGGAGGGAGTGGGGACATGTCCATGTCAGTGTGCACACGCACATCGGCGTCGGGGGTGGGGGCCGGCCGAGGGCTGGCTCCTCACTTTACGCATTAGGAAGTCAATCGGTAATATCTACACTGGAAAGATCAAGGCATAGGAGCACGGGGATGCTTATGGAAACAGGCAGGTCGTTACCTCGGGAGAAAATAGTCAGAAGGGTTGGGCGGGGCTCCCCTGGGAGGCGGGAGTAGACGTGAGAGGCGTGGACCCCGGTCTGCGGGGTTTGTCCCAAATGGTACAGAGCTACTTGACCCTTGAACATCTTTGACTACGTTAAAAAGTTCATTATCTGGACATCTGTGTTTGTCATTGAAATTCTCAATCACTGCAAAAGTTAACAGTTCTTATTTTTCTGGATTAACTGATTGTCCAAGGATGCTTTAGGGAGAGAGATAAGAAATACCAGGAGGGGAGCAACGTGGCCTGAAAGCAGAAGTTCTGGAAACAACGGAAGGCGTTGTCTTAAATGTTACCCTTCATTTGCGTGTCCAGGCCACGGAAAACACACCGCGAGGCCCCACGCTCAGCCCACGTTTCCCGGCCTTCTAGAGCTGAGGCGTGAAGCTGAGGCGTGGGAGGGGCAGCTTCTGGGCGCTGGCTTCCACTGTCCCCAAGGACAGTCTTTCCAGGACAACTGCCGTCAGAGCCTCGAGCCGAATTTACGAAAGTTGAGCCAATGGAAAACCATGAGATCGCAGATCAAGGGATAATTCCACTGTAACAGGTGGAGGAGCACGACACGCAGCCTTGAAGGCATGGGGGAAACGGTGAGGGGAAAGCCAAGGAAGCAGAAGAGCAGTTAACAGGGAGCAGTCCTGAGCCCGGGGTCAGGTGGGCAGCCGTGGGGGCCACGGTGGCAGGATGTGGGGCTCTCTCCCGGCTGCGATCTTGATTACAAAATGGCCTCACTTCCGTTACATAAGTGTGTGTGGCACAGTTACGTGCTGCCACCCTGCACTTTCTAAATGGCTGTGCCCAGGACAGAGGCCAGGGATACAACGTACAGCCGCTGTGAAATAAGCCAGAGAAGCTCTGGTCCTCTGCGGGTACATCCGTCAAAAGGTGCGTGGCCATCGGCAGGCTCCTCTCGGGGAGACCAACCAGCTACCTACCTGGCCCCCCAAGAAGGCAGCCGGCTTCGCTGGCGTGGCTGGGCCATGGGCTGGGCCCTTCCGGGTGCAGCGAGCATTAGTGATCGCCTACTGTGGCCGGCGCGGTTACCGTTCCACGGAGAAACGAGGCAAGCGGCGGGCACAGGCAGCAGACCAGCGCACGAGCCAGCCGCACCTGTGACAGTGAGAACGGCCAGGCGGGGACTGAGAACACGGGGCAGTGGCAGGAGAGCGGACAGCGGCTCTGCTGGGCGGCCCGCCACCCACCCACTTCCTGGGAGTCACCCCCGTGGGCCGCCCTCCCTCCTCGAGCGTGGACTAGCTATTCGCTGCTAGAAATGAAAGTACCAGCCTATCGCTCCTGTCATTGTGCTGTGAGAGAAGGCGGCTGCTGCCTGGCCTGTACTGTCCCTCATAGTCCCTCACAGTGACCACGCCGCTGGGCTGCGAGCGCCCGCTGGGGAGGCCGGACCCCGAAGGCGGCCTCCAAGGAGCGGACGCCATCAGCTCAACATCCCAAAGCAACTGAAGGCCACCCGTGGCCGTGACTGCGGGAGAGCATTTGGAATCGTGCCCCCCTGCAGTCCAGCCCCAAGAAGAGACACTCAGTGGTCCTGGCCAGTGTCTTGTTTGCAGCCCTGGGGGCACCCTGGGGACCAGGGGCCGCTGAGTGTCCGTGGCAGGCTCCTCTGTGCGTGCTGCTAATGTCTCAAGAATTTTAAAAGTCAGGAATCCTTACCAAATTTCTTGAATCATTGCTGCGTCTATGAAAAAATGACATTTCTTCTGTCAAGTCATTAGTGTGCTGACATGGTAACAGGCATTTAGATGCCACCCCACCCGTGCGCTGCTCAGGTGCGCCCTGTCTGATGGCTGTCGCGCGCTGACAGAGCGGGTTTAGTGCAGCTTATTCAGAAATCCCTCTCTTCCCTCATGAAAACCGCACCCAAAAAAAACAAAACAAAACCCAGACCTAATCTAATCACAGACAGAGGCAGGAGCTTCTCTGCGCAGGGTCTCGGCTCCAGGCCCCTACGTCACCTGGCAGGTCCGGGGGATGAGCAGAACGGGAACCCGTTTTCAACCTGGAATCGCCTCCCTTCAGACAAATAGGGGGCTTACATTCCACCCGCCATTTCTCCTCAGGAACTTTGACATTATTGAGATGGTGCGCTTTCTTATCAAAAAATAGAACATGCATTTGCCTCTCACATGCCTGTCCGCTTCTGTCCCTCGGGGGGACTTCTATACTTTCTCTGAGGTCGCATGTCCCCTCAGGTGTATTCTTAAATGCCTTGTGTTCATTTGTGTATCTTTTGTCTCCACATTTATGCACGTGTTTATGCATGAAACATATGGAAGCCGCATATTTCATTATTCCGATAAACCCCCTTTTGTTGTGTATTTAATATTTATATATTTGTTATACACATTTACACACCCCCGCGACTGACGGGATTCTGTCACTGCGTGGAGTGTTTCTAACGGAAACACATAAGCGCACCACCCACAGAGAGTTGTGCTGCTGCTTCCAGGCTCTCGCGTCTTTCAGGTTTTTCTCTTGTCTAAGTGCATCAGCAAGAGCTTCGGGAAACGTTCGTGAGAAAAGCCCGTGCGAAGCGTAGGGACGTCAAAGCAAACTCGGTCCCCCGGGCGCCTGTCCGCACAGGCTGCAGTGCGAGACTGGCGCTTCAAGAGAAAGAGCTGGGTACATGTTAGCAGTCCCCGCCGAGCTGTCCTTTGGCTCCTAGCGCCTCACTACCTGTCGTTTATTGAGCAGTTATCTAGGAGTCGGGGTCTCTCTCCCCCATGACTTCTAAACTCTACTGGAGCTGTAGAGAGAATCAAACCTGATACTGTAGAGGAAGTCAAGACTGATACCAAAGATGAAATGCTATTTGCTCTGACTAATGCTGTAGATGTTGAGACACCATTTGCCTGGACTAATGCTGTAGATATTGAGACACCATTTGCCCTGACAAAGGCTGTAAATGCTTATCTCCCACCTCTGTAAGCCCCTTTGGCGCCAAATCTATACATCCCAAGACCCTTCCCCTACTTGGCCCAGCATAAAAGGAATGCAGGGCTATTGTTCTGGGCTCAGAATTTGGAGTTTGTCTCCTCTGGGCCCGTGCACGTAAATAAAGATCGTGCTCCTAACCCCTCAGTGTCTGGTCGCTTCATTTTTCTGTAACAGAGCAACAATTCTGGCTCCAGGGTCATCAGTGACCTCCTTGGGCCTAGAGCACAGAGGCACTGCCTCGGGATTTGGTGACAGTCTAGAGCAGGTGGCGGCTGTTACCTGAGGCCAACTGCAGCCGGGCACCCGCATTTGTCAACAAGGTCTCATGGGGACACGGCCTCTCGCGTCGGTTTGCGTGTTTCCTAGAGTTGACTCTGCACTGCGGGGTGAAGCTGCGTGATTGCAACAGAAACCCTGTGGCTCAGAAAACGTAAAACAGCTACTATCCCAGCATTTACAGAAAGAGCCTGGTGACCTCCGACTTCAATGACAAATCACAGGATCACGATCTTCCCTCCTGACCAGCCGTCGGATCATCGTTCGCACCTGGCAGACGTGTGCTTAGCTCCTGGTCTGAGCAAAGGCAAACGGACCAGCTTTACTTATTTCCACCCAAGGACGCTGCCATGTCCCCGCCCAACGCAAAGGCCAGGCCCCTGTGTTCAGGGAGACTGTTGCCTCTTGCCCACTGGGTGGCGACTGGGGGTGGGCGATTGACAGAGTTGGGTGTCTCCGTGGCAGGGAGCTGGGGGTTGGGGGGCCCCAGGTTCCCCAAGACCAAGAGCAGCCGGGGCCGGCCCGGCAGCGGCCCCCCGACCCGGGAACGGCCCGCCCCGCCCCTCCAGTGCTCTGTGTCAGCTCCCCCAGGGGATGCAGTAAATGTCACTGTACATTGCTCCCATGACCAAATTAGTCCTCACCCAGCTCAGCGGCCGTCTGGCAGCCGTCACGAGCCAACCGCGGCTCGTTTGCTCAGAAGCAGCTCGGAAGCAGCCCAGGCCCCACGCAGCTGAGGAAGCACAGACCCCGGAGGCGAGGCTAGGACAGGGCCACTGGGCGGCTGCACAGCCAGCTTTGCTACCTAATAAGGTGGCTCTGGCCACCGGCTGGTCTGCCAGCAGCTGGGAGCTGGGCCCTCTGTGCACCACGAGGACCCACCCGGGGTCTGAGGGACTTGCGCCCGTGCTCTGGGGTCCCCCAGCCAGGCAAATACTCCTGGGCAGCGTGGCACCAGCCTTGTTGTCCCGCAGACCATTTCTCTGAAACACAGATGAAGGTGCCACCCGCGAGGTCGCTCCTTCCAGGTGGGGACCAGCCACGAGGCCTCAGCTGAGACCATCTGTACCTGCGGGAACAAGTAGCAAGTCCTCCTCACCCACCCCGAGCCCCACCGCGGCCCCTCGGCCGGGGGCGTTGGTTTTCCCTCAGCTCCTCTGAGGTAGCTCTCCCCTCGTCCTGGCTGAGAGCAGCTATCAAGGGAGCGAACCGCACTCACGGGGAGATACAGGAAATCACCAGAATAATGACGCCTATTGCATGAGTGTCTCCCCTCGCATGCAGGACACTCGCATGCGCACACACACACACTCGCACGCAGAGGCACAGATGGGCCCACCTTTGCGCATCGCCCACCTCGCACAGGGTCTGGAGGGTGACAACTGTGGCCTGGGAAGACCACTGCATGAAAGCGGAAAGGCTTCCCCATGTTATATTTCAGCCCAGAGGGAGCTGAATCACCGCTGGGAAGTGAGGCGGCAGAAGGGGTCGCAGTCGCCCCTCAGACACAGGGCCTGCGTCTTCCAGGAGCTTGCCCACGGCCCTGGGAGACCACTGGCGGGTAATGCGGTCCTCGCACGTCGCTCAGCCTGGGGTGGTGCAGCAGCCCGCGCTCCATTAAGTGGAAGGAGGAACTGATGACCAGTAAGCAAATGGCCAAATGAATACGCCGCAGGAAAGACAGCTCAGGGGAGGACCGAACTTGGATGAGTTTGCCGGTCACCGTGTTAACTGGCTTGGGCACAGAGCTGCGGAACCCACCCTATTGCCCTGTGTGAAATACATCAGCATCTCAGGTGAACGCCCCCCAAAGCAGAACGTCAACGATGTGTCGGCATTCAAGGCCACAGCCGAGACGCTTCTTCAGGAAAGGGTCCCGGACGTGGCCTACCAAGGTGTCGTCTCATGTCGGCCGCCTGTTTTAGTTTGCTCAAGGACAGAGAAATAGACTGAAAGCCAACTGAAGTCAAGGGGAAATTAACGGCATGACAAGAAGTTAAACCCTCAGATTATATAATACGTTCCCCTAAATATCAGTGGTGCTCAGTGGCCAGTAAACAGGACTGTGTGCAAATATTTTGCATGAACTCGAATTTAACTTGCAAGGGGAAGTTGAATTATGTCAGTGAATTTTTTTAATTAAAAAAAAAAATGGAAGCACTGAGGAAAAGGTTATGGAAAGCTATGATCACTGCCCTAAGGACTTCTACTTTTTCTCCCAAATGCTATACAGAAAAGAGCAGAAAAAGGTGGAGACTGGCACGTAGGGGCAGCCTGTAGTCCATAGCCAAGGGCATGGACATCATCCCAGAGCAGGTACAGTGACCTGTCTGTCTGCCGTCCGGGGACAGGTGAGTCTCATTTAAGATGCTGTGTGAGGTCCCCTGATTCAGAGCTTTGGCAGGGACACTCCACGGGGTTCTCCTGAGGGAGGAAGTCACCACGCACACAGATGGGCATTATCAAGTCCTCTAGGGACACAGGTCTCACTATCATGGAATGTCCCTCCCTGCCCAGTGCCGATAGGACAGCAGCGACACCTTAGCATGCAGAGGGGCTCGGCTCCTGCAGGAGGAGGGGGGCGGAGCCTGTGCTAGGTGCAAGCTTTTGACACTTTGAGTTGAGCAAATGTTTTGGACTGAGCAAAGCTGGTGGAAACCCACCCTTCTAGGGTCGGCCTGAACTCCGACCGGAGCCCGAGAGGGGCAGAGGCCTGGCTGGCTCTGGGGTTTCCTTTGGCGGTAGCTCCGCTCTAACCCCTGGTCTGCAGCCTGCCCCCGCTTCCAGGCGTGGGGTTTCAGGCCCGGGGTCGAAGTTCACCCAGGCATCTCTGTCCTTCCCTCTGGGCCACAGCCCTGCAGCAGTGTCCCTGACGCCCTCCACGGCATTGCACCAGATGCTCCGGGGATGGCACCCGCTGAGAACCACTGCGCAGGAAAAGGGAAATCAGACAAAGGTGTCAAACAATGAACTCAGGAATAAAAGGAAGATAAAAATCCAGTGCGTGCGTGAGTCCTTAATGAAGGGGTGAGCCTAAGGGAGTTCCCTGTGCACATCAGGGCCCGTGACCTCCCCGGAGCCAGGCCTGGGTGGCTGCAGGGCTGCCCAGACATTGTGCTGAGGATGTTTCCCACCCAAGGCAAATCAAATTTTATTAAAGTATTTTTAGAAAGTAGCGTGTGAACGCTGGAAAGCATTTAAGAGATCAGATCATGAATTTCAACCAAGAAAGTGCACCCCAAATCAGTCTTTGACTAAAGCCATAAAGCAGTTATTATAGAGCAGGTGTTCTCAGGACGGTTAGGCCCAGCCAGAGAATTCTATGATCACCCCGTTAGGAAAGGACGGGCGCATCCCCGCAGGGGTCCCCAGTCCGTCACCTCCGCTGTGCCTCTGCCTGCATCGTGGGGACAAGCCGCCTGCAGAACTTGCCCTCTCCCAACACTGCCCTGCGTGTCCTTGGAGATCCAGGGGCCCGAAGCATTTCCTCGGAGGCGGTGACCCTGTGTAGCCGTTTTATCCTGGGGGAGAATCACGGAGGTGATGGAAGATTGGGGAAGCTTCTGGCCCTTTGTTCTCAGTAACAGAGCTTTCCTTGTGATGGCGCCCTGTGAACGCCTCCGCCCACCTCTCACAGAGGATGTGCAGCCCCCGCCCCGCCCAGGGGGCTGGCAGCACGTCCAGCGAGGTAGGCCGCGCGCAGCCCTCAACCGCAACAAGTGGGCTGGACGGTAACCGTATGGCTGGTTTTTAGAATTTTTTTCTTAAGTGTATGTAGAGCTCGCACTTCTTTCACTGTTTAATAATTACTGAAAGCGTTTGGGGCCTTTACTTAGAGTTTTCCTCTTTTTGTGACCAGAAGCATGCTGTAGACACTTCACTCTTGTTTCCATCAAGTAGCCTAGGGCACAAATGTTTTCCATGTACACACACACACACACACACACTCTTTTTCTTTTTTCTTTTCTTTTCTTTTTTTTCCTTGCAGCCAGTCTCCAAGGTCCTATGGACAACATTAAGTTACAGAACAGCGAAAAAGTTCAATGGCTGGTAAGGGTGACGGTTCATTTTACGTGTCCCCTTGACACAAACCCCCAGACCAGCGGCCAAACATTACTCTGGACGCACCCGTGGAGTGTTTGTTGGGTGAGGCTCGCGTTCGAACCGGTAGGTGGAGGGAAGCGCGTCACCTCCCCAGTTTGTCTGACACCCGCTGACGGCTTGCTGGAGCAGCAGGCCGAGTCCTCCCGGCTCAGAGAGCACCCCTCCTGCCGTCCGAACTCGGAGCTCGGACGCCTGCTTTTTCCTGCCTTCAGACTCGAACCCACACATCGACTCTTCCCGGGTCCCGCACCCGCCATTCCTTAGTCCAAACCGACGCCATCGGCTCTGCCGGTGCTCAGGTCTTGGCACTTGGACTAGAACTTACACCGTCAGCCCCTCTGGGTCTCCAGCCTGTCAACCCGCCCTGCACATCTTGTGACTTGCCAGCGCCCGAATCCAATGAGCCGATTCCCTACAATAAATCTCTGTCTGCAGGTATAAACAGAGACGTCCTGAGGGCTCTCTCTCTGGAGAACTCTGACTAATGCAGTGAGTTCATTCATTTTTGGCACCGGGGTTGGAGGGAAATTTCTCTTGCAGGTCTAAAAGAACACAAAGGAATGTCGTGAAAGGCACGTCAACAACGTTGGTCTGGTACATTGTGAAATTTTAAAAATGAGCTGCTCCGTGTGTAATTGGGCACAGCATCACCCCCGGTGAGTGAAAGGGAGGCTGACTCGGCCCGTCCAGGGCGGGGTGTGACAGTGCGTTTCCAGGGAGCCCTAGCGCCCACGTGGCTCCCGAGCGCAGGGCGTGGTTTGAGCACTGAGCCCATGGGGCGCCTCTCACGGTCGGTGATGGAGAATGGAGACGGAGGTAGAGGGTCTGTCCTCCTGGTGTGCCCACAGGAGCTGTCTGTCCTCCGGCACTCTCTGTGCCTGGGGTGAGGCCCAGGGTGCCTGAGGCCCTGCTGCTCCAGAGGCAGGCCCCCTTTTCACATGGCACCCAAACACTGCCCGGGGTGGCCCGGTTCTCTGCATTCCATGGTTACACGTGTTCGGCCCCCTGGGCTCCTCTCGGCGTGAACACAATCTCTACTTCTTTTTTCTTTCCCACCCATCCAAACTGCTTTGTGCTCTGTTTCCCGATTCCTCGAAACCTCTGGCCCACTGCTGACTCCCTTCCTCATTGGTACGCAAAGTGATGTCTTCCACCAGCTCAGTGGTACTTGAGCGAAGAGAAGTTGCTACAAGGTTCAGGTCACTTTCTTGACCCAGAAACCGGGGCCATTTTCCAAGGCTCTACATGCGGTTCTTGAGTGTTATGCTGATGCAACCCAGAGCGTGTCGCCCAGCTGAAAACCTCCTGCTGGCTGCTCCCCTCCACAGCTCACAGCAAGGGGGCACAGTAAAAGGGGACAGATAGCGTGCTGCCACATCTCGTCATTGAGCATGCATTTTGAAAGGTGCAAACCATCTGGGCTCACCTCAGTGAAGTTGGTTGGTGCGGTGGTTGGGAGGCCTGGCCCCTCTTTCCAAAGATCGCCCTATCCCTAGTTCTCCCCTACAGATGATGTATTTATGGAAATGGATCTTATGATACAGACTTTTGGGGGGGGCTGGCTTCCTTTGCCCAGCATTGTCTTTGCAAGGTGCACCCATGTTTCACACATAAATTTGTTCACTCTCATTCCTGTACACTGTGTCATCTACAAACGGACCCCAGTTTATCTGTTCTAGTCTTTCTTTAGTGGCTTATTGAAATATAATTCACATGCCACATGATTCGTGCACTTAAAGTACACAATTCAGGGTTTTTTAATATATTCGCAGGGTTGCACAGCCATCACCATCACCTAATTTACAATGCTTTGTTCTCACTAAAAGAAACCCAGAAATCACTAGTCGCCAGTCTCCATGTTCCCCCCACCACCACCCCGCCCTCAGCGGCCACTGATCTGCCCTCTGTCTCAATAGACCTGCCTGTTCTGGAGTAAATAAGGGGGAACCACACAACGCTTGGTGTCCCGTGACTGGTTTTTTTCACTTAGCGTGATGCATTTAAGGTTCACTTTTGAAGGCCTCAGTACTTAATTTCTCCGTATCACCAAATAATATTCCATTGCGTGGATATGCCACTTTCCATTTTTTCGTTCATCCCTCAGTTGTACACGTGCATTGTTTCTACAGTTTGGCTGTCGTAAATGAGGCTGTAGTGAACTTCGCGTACCAGTTTTCCCGTGGACGTGTTTTCTCGTAGGTGTATGTTGAGAAGTGGAATTAATGAGGCACAAGCTGGTTCTAGGCTAAAAGTTTTTTCCTTGGCACTCTCATTCAAAGCCAGCTGACCGTAGGGGTCTAGGTTTATTTCCTCATCCTCAGTTCTATGCCGTCGGTTCTACGTTTGCCCCCCGCCAGCCCCACACTGCTCTGATTGCGTTAACTCTGTTGTAAGTTTTGAAATCAGTAATTGTGTGTCTTCCAAATTTGTTCTTCCTTTTAAATATTGTTTTGCCTAATGTGGGTCCTGTGCATTTCCATATGAATTTTAGGAAAAGCTTGTCAATTTTTGCAACAATGGCAGCTGGGATTTTGAAAGTTCGAGTTGAATCCGGAGATCGATTTTGGCAGTCTTGCCATGTTTAACGATATGAAGTTTCCTCATGCATAAACATGGCTGTTTTCCCACTTATTAGGTCTTCAATTTATTTAATTACAGATTGTGTAGCGCTGGTATAAAAGGTTTGCACTTCTGTGAAATCTGTACCTAGATCTTTTGTTCTTTTCGATGCTGTCACAAATATTGTTTTCCTACTTTCATTTCCAGAATGTTTATTGTGTCCACTGATGGTCCTTGGCATCAATTCAACACCAACAGGAATCCCAAGTTTGGGGTGTGGCGAAGGAGGACACTTGATTCAGTGCAAAGCAGCTCAACGGGGTCGCGCCAGGGCTGTGCGGCAGCCCCGGGGCTGGGGCACTCTCCTGCGATGCCCCTTGCCGGCCGCGTCTGCTCTGACAAGGGGGCGTCTGTGTTTCAACCCCAGGTTGATAAACGCAGCCGCCTCTCTCAGCGACCCTGCGCTCTCAACCCCAGAGGGGAGCTGACTTATACAGACAGCAGTCCCTGACCCCGGTCCCTGATTGGTCTGTCCTCATGCAAATGAGGACTCCAAATACTCACAGTGTGATTGGTCCAAAAGGCACGGTCCTTATTGGTGAGAATAGAGCTGCTCTGGTTGGTCAGAGCTGTGCCGCTCCGACTGGACGGGAAAGCCTCCGTCCCGTTGGTAGAAATAGGGTCCCAGGAGCCCTTATGTGGGGACTGCTCGGAGGGCAGGACCCAGTGCAGGGGGGCAGCTTGGCGCAGGCTGCGCCCCAAGTGCAGTGCATGTGAGGGCCCCCTGGGCAGCAATGGCTGCGAGGCTCTGCTTTTTAAAGTTGAGCCCAGTAACTGCCACCGGGAGCCCTTCTTAGCAGTTGTCTTCTTTCTCAGGGTCCACCATCGCTAGTGTATAGAAAGGCAATTGAGTTTGCCTATTGCTCTTGGATCCTACGGCAGTGCTCAACCTATTAGCTTATTAACAGATTTTTAGTGGATTCCTTGGGACTTTATATTTACAATATTATGTCAACTGAGAAAACAAATGGTTTACCTTCTTGTCCAACCTGGAAGCCTTTTTGTATCGCCGCTGCACTGCTCTGTCTAGAACCTGCAGGACAATGCAAAGCAGGAGTGGCAAGAGGGGTGTCCTCGTTCTGTTCCTGAGCTTCCATTAACTTTTTATTTCGGCCGTTATACTTTTCAACGCTTAGTGTTTTTATAATTTTCACCTCTGTGGATATCCTCTGTGTGAGACAATGTCCTCTCACTTTCCCTGCTTTGTAAAGCACGGGCTGCTTTAGTTCTCTGAAGATATTTACAACAGCTGCTTTGTCGCCTTTCCCTGCTAAGTTCACCTTCGGGGCAGTTTGCAATGCCTGCTTCTTTTTGTCCTCAGTAAACGGGTCACACGTTCCTATTTATTTGCACGTCTTGTAATTTCAATGTTGGAAACTGGTTATTTTAGATAACGAACTGTAGTAACTCTGGACACTAACCCCCCTGTCTCAAGGCTGGTTGCTGGTTTTTTGTTTTTCTGTTGTTTTTTTTTTTGGTCATTTGTCGCTCAGTGACTTGGCTGAACCTAAATCTGTTACATCTATTTCCTGCCCAATGAGACGCTTCTCTTGTTCCTGTTCATGTTCTTACCCTCCTCACCCTGTTATTTTAATCCTTTGGCTTTGTTATCTGGGGGTCACCCCCGAGGCAACATGAGCTGCTGACTGGCCAACGGTGCTTAAGGTCTCATAGCCTGTCACAGTTTACACTTCCTGTCAGGAGAGCGCGTGCTTTGAGGCTGCTTTCACACTTCATGCAGTTTGCCTCCGCACCCCCCCACCGGCCCCCATGTCTGACCAAGGATGGTGGCCCGGGGCTTCCCTCTGTGAGACCCCTGTGAGGGGCAGCCTCCGGCTGACACACCTCTTCCAGGCTGCCAGGAACAACTGGAATGTCAACAAGGAGAACGATGAAGGTTCCAGTGGGAGAGAGCCCGCAAACTGAGATGTGACCCTCCAGGTATGGCCTTCTGCATCAGAATCAACTAATGTTTATTTCAATGGGTATTTGGGGGCCCAGTCACATCTCGAGAGGCCGAGTGCAGGGACCTGCGTCTTGACTGGCTCCTACTCAGCCGGCAGCGCTGCTCTGCTGCCGACCTCGGAGGCGGAGGCCCGGCTGGAAGCCCCGGAGTTCAGCACAACCAGAGATCAAAAAGGCATCTTTGCAGAAGGAACAGCATGGCAGCTGGGAAAGCCTTGGGGAGCCCACGGGACAGCCCTCCACTTTGTCGAGAGCACCGCGCACGGAAGGAAGAGACGCGGCCGCCAGCCGAACCTGAACTTTGGTCTTCTGCCCTGGTCGAGGCCATCAGCCTGTGTTTGCGCGCGTCCCATGAAGAAACTCCCCCTGCCATTCATTTATGTTAGGACTCTGATCGCATGAGGACATTTAATTTATTTTTCACTTACCATAGTTTCCTAGCATAGTATCATGACAACAACTTGAGCATTGTAAAAATTAAATCAACCTTGATTTAAATTCCAGCTGAGGCCTACATGAGCTCAGGACCTTGTGCCAAGTCACCCGTCACCTGCACGCCTCAGCCTGTGCACCAAGAAAGGAGGCACAATGACAGCAGGTGGACGTCGGGGCTCGGCAGGAGGGCATCGCAGGGCCAGGGCTGGGCGGCGCTCCCAATGAGAGCGGCCATTTGAAGGGCCGCTGGGCATCCAGGAGTCTGGGAAATGTGTCTCTGTGTCTCCTCTCTCTTTTCTTTTCTTTTATTTTTTTGAGTTCTTGGATTTAATAACTCACCCTTTGCCTCTAACCTGCAGATTCAACTATCTACCTGGCATATTTATGATCCCACTGCACTTCAACGTGTGAAGCTTTTTAAGGCCCGTCAGCCCGGGACAGCACAGAGCCCTTGTGTTCGGATGGCCTGGTGCCAAGGCAAATGTTTAGACTTGGCTGAGGGCTCGGCGTTCGGTTAGTGCTCGATGCTTTAAAGAAAATGCAAACCCGGGAGCTTTTTTGGGAACAGAGGAGCTGCCGCTCCGGCGGCACATGGCAGGGACACAGGTGCACTGCCTCCCGGTGGCGGATGGCGGATGTTTGACCCCAGAGCCTGACGCAGCACCCCCCGGGAGCGCCCAGAGCCAGTGCAGCCCCGAGCGTGGGTAGCCCTGTTTGACTTGGCCGCGGCCCCGCGAACCTGGCGGCGGGCACAGCCCAGAGGACAACAGCCTCGACGCTGCCTCTGGTCGCCGCTGCGCCCAGGGCCACCTGCCGCTCTCACAGCCCTACCGCCCCTTTCCCACAGAGTCCCAGCCAGTTAGTTCACGTTCCCAGAAAAATAAGATCTCGTTGCTCTCTCTGCTCCAACGCTCAGGATCTGCCCTGGGTCGGTGCCTAAAGGCACTCACCTGTGCACACCTCCGAGCGCAGGCGCCGGGCCAGCTGCTCTGCCAGGGGCCTTTGTTAGTTCTGGGTCTCGCTCCTGTTTCCAAGCATCTATAAATATGCAAGTTCTATTGCAGTGGGAGAGAAGCTCACATTCATTAAGCACCTGCTTCAAGCCAGGTGCTTTTTCACACACAGAACCTTGTCTAATCCTCAAAGCAGTTGGGTGACAAAGGAGACAATATCTTTCTTTACCTGGTAAAGACGGTCAGGGGACAGGGCAGAGGAGCCAAGATTTGGACCCCGCCCTCTGAGCCCCAGTTCACGATCTTTGCACGTGCTCCACTGCCTCTCACCTTGTTGCAGCACGAGCAGCGGGCAGGGGTGAGAG
>PVJD01006269.1:0-100975 GCA_004026545.1 Mormoops blainvillei
CCCTTAGAACTTATTCTGTCTATATATTTTATTTTTTTATCTTGCTTATTGTTCATTTTCATTCGAATGTGAACTTCACAAAGGTAGGAATTTTTGTGTGTTTTTTTCACTACTATATCTCTAGCACCTAGGATCCTATCTGGCAGGTAATAGGTGTTCATTAAGTATGTGTTGAATGAATAAATTAATATAGTTCAAATTAGGCTGCTCAGGCTAGCATCTAAAACATCAAATTTCTTTGTTTTTGGCTCAAAGGATCGCCATGCAGTGTGAAAGTATGTCAGCTCATGCTGATTGGACATTCTAATGAGCATAAGACTTTGACTCTACTCATTAGTTCAACTAATGTAAAAAATACAGAATTATCACTTGGTGAATGCAATTTGCTTGGTAGGAAAAAAAAAAAGCTTTGGAAATCTGGGTTTATGTGGGAGAGGTTGTGGGGGAAAAAAGGGGGCCTGTGTAGTGGGAAGAATTTTGGGAATAACTACTCTAAACAGCTGCCTGAAAGGGTCTTGTTTAGTACTGTTGGTTAATTACTGAGAAATTCCAGGAAAAGAAAGAGCTGCATTCTAAACAAACGTTTATCAGCACATGCCATTTGACTGCTTCTGTTCAAAGGTTCCTGTTGCAACTCATTTTGGCAGCTCTTGTGTAAAACTGAGGCAGCAGTGAGTGGCAAAGGTTTTATTTATCTCCTGTTATTATCTGTTGACTTTTAAAGGGCTCGGTAATGAACAGCACAGCGGCAGATTAGATAACCCATCATCAGAAAGGGTGAAGCAATGTCTTGTGAGGCCCAGGGTTCCCACCGGCCCCTCGGAGCTCTACAAGCCACGAGGGTCATGGGCTTGGACCCTTCCTGAGATAGCTGTGTGAACCGGCCTCCGAAAGGGGAAGTCATGTGTACAGAGCCATACTGTTCAATAAGAATCTGGCCAAAGTGAAACTAATTTGAGAGAGTTGGTACTAAGTGTCCTCTGTACCAGATATTTTCCATATATTGCAGCAGTTTATCAGGGCTGCAACCTTGTGAGCTAAGTGCTATTTTCCCCATTCTTACATTGAACAGGCTTGACACTCACAGAGACTGAGTAAGTTGCCAAAGATCCCAAGTAAATGGCAGAGCTAGGATTCAAATCTAGTTATCTTGGACTATGAAAATCTTCGATCTCTTTCTCTGAAGTTTGGTGTCTCTCAGCAAGAAAATCTCTTTCTCTGAAGGTCTCATAGCTTCCACCCCTTGACATTCATGAATAATAATGGTAATACATATTTACCGGGTGCCTACAATAGACGAGGCATTATTCTAGCTTTTGGGAATATATAAGCAAATAGAAGGAAGATATATTTCTGCCCTTGGAGGGAAAGAAAGACAATGTACTATACAGACAATTTATATAGTTTTTTAGAAGGTTTTAAGTGTGATATGAAAAATAAATAAAGCAACGTAAGGGGGGGGTTGGAAGTATCTGAGAGTATGCCAAGTTCAAATAGAGTAGTCAGGGCCTTCACTAAAAAGGTGATACTTGAGCAAAGACTTGTAGAAGTTGAAGATGAAGATACCTGGGATGAAGTGTTTGAGGCAGCGAGAAGAGCTAGTGCAAAGGCCCTGAGGTAGAAACATGCCCTGTGGGTTTGAGACATGGGAGAAGGTCAATGTGACTAGAATGGGGAAAGTGAAAGAGGAGAATGGAGGAGATGAGGTCACATGAATGGGGGCCAGGTCCTGCCGGGCCTTCCAGACCATTGTAAAGACGTTGGTTGGCTTTTAGTCTCAGTGAAACGGAGGAGACTTTGTAGGGTTTTGGGAAGAGATGTGACAAAATCTGACTTACATATTAGAAGGATCCCTCTGGCTATTGTGTTGAGGAAAGTGAAGGGGAGAACAATAGTGACACCAGCTAGGACTCTAGTTGAATAAGCTAGACAGGAGATGATGCTGGTTTAGACCACACTGGAGGTACCAGTGCAGAAAGAGGGACGTTTCTGGGTTCTGGATAAGATTTGCTGAGGGACTTGAGAGAAAGAGAGAAATCAATGCCTATAACTTTCCTACCAGGTATCTCTCCACCGAACTCCCTAAACAACAGCCATGAAGGGAATGAGGGGTTCGAAAACCATCACAATGTGTGTGTGACACATAACAAAGCACTTTACAGTCAGGAGAAACCAAAATACTAAAAACCATTTCATCAAAACAATTACTCTATGCAAGGTATAGTATTTTAAATTCTAAATATCAAAAATCAATGTCTAGTGCCGTTATCTCTCTGATATTAAGCAGAGCCACTTAGTCTTGTGAGCCCTAACTTCTTTTTCTATAAAACAGGGATTGTGATGACTACAGGGCTGCTGTCTCAGTCATGCGGTAATGTGAACTCTACAGAGCAGTGACTTTGGATTATCACTACATCCAGGCACTTCAAATGGTACCTGGCACATAATAGGTGCTCAATAAATACTTGTCAAATGACTAAATGAAGGAGAAGGCACTCAGAGAGCTTTGGGAAAAATATATAAGTCTATATAGTTATATTTTTCATTTATTGTTTGTATTTTATATTTAGTATTAGTGAACTAAGACAACTGCGCAAACAAGTGGCTTTGGAGGAGGCCTAACTTAACAGGATAATTACCTTGCTTTGAGTCAGCCTTTCTCGTTGTTCATATAATGGAATATTGAGGACATGCCCCTGTTTCTGGGCTCTGGTGCTCATATGCATTTTCATAAGCCAACAGCACCTGGACAACTTATACAAGAATGCCCTTGATGAGCATCTTCTTTTTAATGAAGGACATTTGCTTCTTTTATTAGTCTCATTACAGACTTTCTTGGTGCTATAAATCTGATCACTGGTGAAGCTGATAATGAAAGTATACAGGATACTAAAGCCAGGGGGAATTGAATTCTAATCTCAAGTCAATGAATTAATGTGTGAATGCACTTAGAGGAGTACTTGGTATAGTAAATGCTCCAGAAGCACTAGCCATTCTTACTATTATCTGCAAATTCATTCACTCAGTCAGTCATTCATTTTTTCTGCCTCCCTTCTTCCTCCCTAACTCACTAATTCATTCATTTTATGACTGTTTTCTTATACCTGTTTCGTTCCTCTGCTCATGAGATATTCACATGAAGCCAGTTAGAAAACAATGTGGAAATGGCAGCTGTTCAACCCATCTTTTTCTGACATTATGTTAATGTAACACAATGCCCGGGTGGTTGTTCTTATGTTCCCCAGACTTTTGGGGTCTGCTGTCCTCTTCATGTGGGAATAAAATGGCTCAGACCTTCATTACATGCACCGTGGGGAATCCTGAGCATTTCTCTTGGTACTTACTCCTGTTTCTTCTCTGTTTCTCCATTTTGTCATCTTGTCTCCCTTCTCTGAGCTAGATCTGAATGGCTTTTACCACAAGCATCCCAAAGCACTGTGAACTCAAGGTTTCTGCATATAAAAGATCTTCACTGTGTGTTCTGTGCGGATAATGGGAGATGAAGTGTGTAATTTAAGTGTAGAATAGGAGTGCAATTTCATATGCAATGTCACACTTTGGGATTCACTGAAATGTATCAGTACTTCTTTCGGTTCCCCACTGGAAATGCTCCTCTTTAGACTTCAGTTTGTTGCTCTCTAAATGGGACCCTGATTTATTCACCCTGATTTATTCCCTATAGTTTTCTCTTTTAACCCCACCTTTTGGTCCTTCTAGAGACTTGGGTGAGTGTGGGAGGGCAATTGTGGAAACAGAAAGACCAGAGCAAAAGCTATGGCAGAAATCCAGGCAACTGGTAATGATTTGGACCGTAATAACGGGAGGTGGGCAATGAGTGAATAGATTCTGGACTTTTGTGAAGCTAGAGTTGACAGGTTTGCTGATGGATTGGATACAGGGTTTTAGACAAAAATGGTCAGCGTGGTTCCAAGATTATTGGCTGGAGCAATAAGCAAAATGGAATTAGTAAAAGTAATTCATGTTTAATGCAGAATACTTGGTAAATATAAATAGGAAAACAATGATTATCCATTTTATTGCCTTGTTAACATTTGGATATGTTTCCATGTAGTCATTTTTTAAACTTTCCTTGCTAATTGTTCTCGGCTTTTTTCTGTATGTGTTTGTATAAATATATACACAAATATATAAATGCATATATATAGTAATATATGTATATACAGTCATATATATATATATATATATATTGCTTTAGCAGTCCAGAATACAAATTTATGCTGCTTTTTAAAAAAAGTTAACGAAATAAAAATACCTCTAAGCTATTGCTACTCAACGTTTTTCTGTAAGCAGTCAGCATAGTACAGGCAAACTTCCCTGTAGTATTATTTTCTAATATTCTGAGTATTTCCCTACATCACTAACTGGTCTTGGGGAACATTTTTAATAGATGCACAGTATACCACAGTATGGCTGTAACGTAATGCCCTTAACCATTTCTCTATTGTGGTCATCTAAGTACTTTCCATTTTTGTGCTATGAAAAATGATGCTACAGTCTTTGCACATAAATGTTTGCATGCATCTTTGATGATTTCCTTGTGAGAAATTGCTAAATATGAAATCATCAGGTCAATATTTTTAAAGGTAAAAAAAATGCTTCTTGATGATTGATCATTTCTCAGCAATATACCTAACATATCACGATGACAAGCTGAGACTTTAAGGTCCCCAACAGTGAGTCACTTAAGCACTCAGGCTTTTAAAACCAGTGCCTACTTCTCCAACTTTAATTAAACTGAAAAGGCTAACTATAATTAATCTGTGTTAATGAGCATGAAGAGCATTTGGAAGTTATGTAGAAACGAATGATTATGAAGTCTTTTCATCCAACGTAGTACACTTTATTTCATGAGAGAACATTTTCCTTTTCTACCAACCCTATGCCAATCTCTGTCATTCTATGCCCTCTCTTTGGCAGGGCGTGATCCTTGGCCCTAGTAGATATTTCTAAAACTAAGAACCACATCTAGAAATTATATGTTTTTCTATCCTGACAGCTTCTCTAGATGCTAACTACAGATGACACTTAGGATGATGACAAATGACTGCAACCCAGGAAAAACACCGGAGGGCTCCAGCTGTGGTGCATGGAAAAGTATGAGAACAAAGGTATCTCGCTATTAGGCAGCCATGGGCTTTGAATGGTGAGTTCTTGCCGTACGGTTTGCACTTTGATTCAGTTTTGCAGGGGTGCAGAAAGTATGGCCATATTATTCACCTATACTACAATTAGGTTCACTTGTTACCATCTGTATTCCATTTTGGGTCCCACCTTCCCCCACTCCACGCATACACTCATCTTAATTGACGTTGGTTGATTGTGTTTTGGCATAGGAAATATTACCATGATTCTAAGAGCCAAAGCTACCCAAATGACATAGTCAGAGAGGTGTTCTACTCACCTCCCCCAGACCACCCCTTTCCCCTTTCCCCCTTTCTTTTCCCTTCATTCTCACCAGTACTTGCAGAGGATAATCTCATTGGTTTCTGGTTTATCTTTCTTGCGTTCCTTTTGCACAAATGAGCAGAAACATGTACAATATATTTTCTTATATGCCCTTCTTTCTTTCAGGAAGCATAGCATATACTATATACACTCGTGAAGTTCATTTCTTTTTGTTTGGCAATATATCTTGGAGACTACTCCCTGTTGGCTCATAGAAATTTTCTTTATTTTGATTTTTTTTTTTGCAGCATAATATTCCATTGTGTGGGTGCATCATAATTTACCCAACCAGTCTCATATATTTGAGCATTTAGGCTGCTTATAATTTTGCAGTTGTAAACAATGACACAGTGAATAACCCCATGAGTATATGTATGCATATTTTTTATTGTTAAAGGTATACGTATCTTCAAGGTAGATTTCTAGAAGTGGGATTGCTGGTTCAAAAGTTAAGTATATATGTAGTTCTGTAATGTTTTGCCAAATTTCCTTCCTGAGAGTTTTACCAGTTTGCATGCCCACCAGTATGCATGTAGGTACCTGTTTCCCTACAGTCTTATCAACAGAAAGTGTGGTCACAACTTTTAATTTTTGTCATCCTGATAGCTGGGCAATGGTACCCTCCCAAGCTCTGACTTCTCGCTCTTCAGCTCGGCAAGATTCCCAAGTTCTTTGCGTTGTGGCCTGGACACTACCTCTTGGCGGGCCAGCTGGGCCATCAGGGAGGCTCACCTTATTTGTTTCACTTTTCTCAGGGAAATTCATTCTCTGTTACTCCATCATCGGATGGATGTGGAAGTCAGTCCAATATTTATTTGGTAAGATTTTCAGGCACAGAGAGGAAATCATCAAAGATTTCCAAAGCAATAGAAAAAAAATTTAGAGCTAAATGGATACTTGTTCTTACACTGGAAGGGCCCAGAGCAGAGGGATTGCAACAAAATCCACCCTGTAAAATTCTTAACTCTAAAGAAGCTGAGTAGTTAACGGCCTCTCACTGGCAGAATGCTAAAAGACAGTGGACCAGTACTTCAGAGGCCTGAAAAAATTTGATTTTGAATCTGAAAATTCCATAACCAGGCAAATTAGAATATGCATGATAGTAAAATTTTACGAGAATACCATGAGCAGCTTAATAGGAACAAATCTGAAAATAAAATTGTAACTGATGATTTTCTTAGAAAATATAGTAGATTATCAAAAGTGACTCAAGAAGACATAATAGAAAAATTGAATAGATCTATATTTATAAAAGAAATTGAAAATTAGTTTCAATATGTACCTATTAAAAGGCACCAGGCCCAGAAGTATCTATAGGAGCATTTTATTGATCTTCAAGGGAAAAAGGAAAAAATATGGAAAGCTTTCTAACTCAGTCAAAGGGGTTGCCAGACCCTCTTATCAAAGCCAGACAAGGATAGTGAACCAATGAAGGTCCTGTTGGGAGCTAGAAACCTGACCAGTTATTGAAAAAGGATGAAATAATGGAAAGAATTGATAACTAGGTGTAAAGCTGTTACCCAGGTACCCCCAAAGAGAGCTCTGAGGTGTTACAGTTGTAGGAGCTGCTGAGAGAAGCTTCTACCCCGGGGCATGAAGAAATAAAGGGAAGAAGTTGAGTTCATTAAAACATAGACGTTTGGAAGAGGGTCCCATGAACTGAAACAGATTTCTGAGGAGAGGCTGCAGACCCACGGGTGCTGGTGTCTCGGAGGGTGGGAGCGGGTATGGAGCAGGCTGAGGCCGGTTCTCCAAGTGCTGGAGAAACCACAGACTGGGTGCAGCTGTTGCTATGGAAAGGAGCTGCTGCTGCTTGGGTGAAGAAGCGTTGCCAGGATACCGTAGACAGGAACAGGAAGCAGACGGGAAGATCATAGCAAGCTGCAGGAAGGAGCAAATGCCTTCTGCCCCCTCCAGCCTCGCAGTCTCCTTTGCTGGCCAGAGACTCCGGAGAAGCCAGTTGGCAAAGCAGAGATGTGACTGGAGGGGATCCAGCCCCAGCATCATAAATCAAAGTGTAGAGGAGCGGGCTAGGGGCTGAGAGACAATCACCTAAGAACTAGCACAGACAGCACACACACAAAGGAAAATTGATGCCCACCCCATTCATAAATGGATGAAAAAAAATTAAAACATTAGCATATTAAATACAGCGATGTAGGAGAATAATGTGTCCCATCGTAGTAAGGTTTATTCCAGGAATACGAGGCTGCTTCAGTATTCTGAAAGGTATTTATTAACAGATGAAAGTAGGTAGACACTGCAAAGGCATTTGATGAAATTCAGCGCCTGTTCCTGATAAAATCTCTTAGCAAAAATAGAATTAGAAAAAAAAATCCTTGTTCTTACTGGTGAAACAAGTTTCTGCTAATGTCAGAAAGGTTTCTGCTAATGTCAGAAAGGAAGACAGGGAGGCCTGTTGTGTCTGCCACTATTCTACAGTTTACTGGGGGGCTTAAAAATGCAATTTAACAAGAAAATAAAAGAAATTGTCAGTATTTAAGCGGAAAAGATAAAATTGCACTATTGGTAAAAACCCGATGTTCTATTTTTTTTTAAATCCAAGGGAAACAATGGAGAAACTAGTAAGACTAACACGGAAACTCAGAAGATTGTACACATGGTTATACAGGGCCAGGCAGAAATAAGGCCTCCTTGAGGGCGGTTGGTAGGTTAATAATAGGGGTGCAATAATTTATAGTTTTAATTTGAATATTTCATCTAAAATGCCATATGGTATGCTTGAGGGTGATATTGTTATATTACAGAATTACATGCTTATGACTTTGTAATAAAAGATTTTGTAATAAAAAGGGGTGTTATTTGTGCTGGGCCCTGTACATACAACCATAACTTTCCTGTAGATCAGCAATGATCCATTAGAAAATATAAATTAAACTTGTATTTATGTTTTCTTAGCAATAAAACTACAAAATGTATAGCAAAAAAACCCTAACAAGAACTGTACAGAGCAATAAAAACTATAAAATATGTGCATGAATAAAGCTAACAAAAAATGAATGGAAAGCTCTTTTAAAAAAAGCTTTGAATGAATAGATCTGGATGAGAAGACCGAATTTCATAAAAACGTCAATTCAATCTAACTCCAGAAATGATTACAGCTGGATTTTTTTTTTCAGTTTTAATTTCTTGTTCCTTTATTTTCTGCCTGTGTGACCTTGAGTCAATTACTTAACTGCATTTCTGTTTGCGCATATGTAGAATAGTGATTTTTTAAAATTGTTGTTCAGGTACAGTTGTCTCCATTTTCCCACCACCACGTTCCCCAGCCCCACTCACCCCCACCTCCCACCCTCAATCCTTCCCCACTTTGGCCTTGTCCGTGGGTCCTTTATGCATGTTCCTTGACAACACTTCTCCCTCTTTCCTCTGTTACCCGCCCTCCCCTCTGGTTACTGTCAGTTTGTTCTTTACTTCAATGTCACTGGTTGTATTTTGCTTGCTTGCTTGTTTTGTTGATTAGGTTCCACCTATGGGTGAGATCATATGGTATTTGTCTTTCACCACCTGGCTTATTCACTTAGCATAATGCTCTCCAGTTCCATCCACACTGTTGTGAAGGATAGTGTAGCTCCTTCTTCCTTTCTGCTGCATAGTACTCCGTTGTGTAAATGTACCATCGTTTTTTGATCCACTCATTTACTGTTGGGCACTTAGGTTGCTTCCAATTCTTGGCTATTGTAAATTGTGCTGCTATGAACATTGGGCTGCATAGGTTCTTTTGAATTGGTGTTTTGGAATTCTTAGGGTATAATACCAGCAGTGGAGTTGCTGGGTCAAAAGGAAGTTCCATTTTAGTTTTTTGAGGAAATTCCAAACTGCTTCCAAAATCCCAGCGGCTGCACCAGGGTACATTTCCACCAACAGTGTACTAGGGTTCCCTTTTCTCCACATCCTTGCCAGCACTTGTTGTTTGTTGATTTGTTTATGATGGCCATTCTAACTGGTTTGAAGTAGTACCTCACTGTGGTTTTAATTTGCAACTCTCTGATGATGAGTGATGTTAAGCATCCTTTCATATGTCTCTGGGCCCTCTGTATGTCTTCCTCGGAGAATTATCTGTTCAGGTCCTTTGCCCATTCTTTAATTGGATTTTTTGTCTTCTACAGCTGGATTTTTAAAGAAAACCTAATAAATTGATTCTAAAGTTCAGCTGATTACAAAAAAAACCTGGGCTAGAATAAAAATTATTTTAAGAAAGAAGAACAGTGATGGTCTTGCCTTACTAGATATCAAAAATATTATGTTGATATTAATTACAACAATGTGATACTTATAAGGAAATAAATAAATTTGTCAATGAAACAGAGGATAAAGTTTAGAAACAGAGGCATACATTCATGGAATGGGAAAGTTGTCATTCCAACAGAGTGCTGGGGAAGAGAATACCGGATATTAATTTGGAAAAAATAACTTTTGATCATAATCTAACACTGTCTCAAATTACATATATTTAACTAAGAAGGTATTGGGAAAAAATGCAGAACAACATATTTAAATCTTGAAAATGCCAAAGACTTTCTTAAACACAGAATCCATAAAGAGAAAAAAACTGGACAGGGTTGGCTGCATTAAATGAAATTTTTTTGCCAAAAGAAAGACATATTTTAAAAAATTTAATCTTTATTATATTTTTTCCACTACAGTTTAGTCCACTTACCTCCCCTACCCCCAGCAATCACCACACTGCTATTCATGTCCATGAGTCCTTTCTCCTTTTTGCTCCCCTCCACCCCTAACCTCCCCGCACCCCAATAGCTGTCATCTGCTCTCCATCTATGAGCCTGTTTCTGTCTTGCTTATTAGTTCAGTTTGTTCATTAGATTCCACATATGAGTGAAATGATAAGGAAGGCACTTTACACAAAGTTAAGAAATGTATGACTACTTGGGAGAATGTCTTTTGCAAGTTCTTAACAGGTATTTAGTCCCAATAACCATTTTAATATTAAAAGCAATGTATAAATGTACTGACGTAGAACTTTCAGTCATTTATTAAAAGCGTACCATAAGCTGGGCACTGTTCTAGCTCTTTGGAGATGAAATTTAGTCCTCAGAACAGCCCTATGGAGCTGATACTATTATCCTTATCTGGCAGAGGGGAAACTGAGATTCAGAAAGTATAAGCAATGTGCTTAATTTCTCACAGTTCTAAGTGGTATGGCCAAAATTCAGCACTAACTCTGTTGACCTCAGAGCCCTTTCCCACATCCTTTCTTTTCCCTAGTGCTAAATTCATTTACCTTGAACATTTCTAAAATCGCACTATTATCTCGCATGAAGTATCCTTGACCTTGTCTTTTGCGCGATGGTCCAGCAGAGTATTCTCTTAAATCCCCCAAAACACAGCAGAAGAGTAAGTGTATTATATGGAGAATGTAATGTCAGTGAGCCTACAAATATTTATTCTAAGTGAAGGGAGAGGGGGATAACCTTATCACATCCATTCACAATTAAAAACTTGGCAAAAACAGTAGCTAGAGGAGAAATTTGAAGTTGACCAGTTCACTAATTTGGTGTGTGATATTGTCATAATTATTCGTCAGCCTGACTTGAAGCTGACAAGCAATAATTCCTCATGGCCAAGGGAATTTCATGATACAGGCGCACAGAAAACTCTTAAGCATAGAATTTGAAGATGTTTACTTTGCTATCAACGAATGAGTCCAAACTAATTCTTGATTGGAATAATGGGGTGCAAAAAGTAAGGAAGCTCCCACATTTCTTTTTAAAACCAACTTTTATTTATTTAGATTAAAAAAAAAAAAACCTATGTCTCTTATTTTCTACCTTATCTTTGGCCAAATATTTGACCAGATTTGCAATTAAAGAGCTACATCAACAGTTTTCAGTTGCAGGTCTTTTAATCTATTTTTTTCATGGTGCTGCTAGATTATGATTACAGTTACATTTGTTATGTGGGGTCGTGAACATCTCTTGGGCTCGCCCTTCTTATACCCATTGCCAGATTTCTCTCTTCTCTGCCCTTTAAACATTGGTATTTTTCAGATTTCTACCCAAGACCTTTTCCGCTGGTCTCATCCATTCCTATGTCTTTAATTATCAGGGGTATGAAGATGATATTTACATTGTTTAGGGAGATTTGTTGTTGGGCAAATATCAGTGTACCCACTAATGGCTTAACAATGATGACTTTTAAGTATCTGACAGGACAAGAAGTCTGGGTATAGTCTGTTCCAGGGTTGGCTCGCAGACACAGAGATGTCATTAGGTACCATGGTTCCTTCCACCTTTCAGCTCTGCTGTTTGCAGAGCCATCTTGCCAGCTTCTAGATGGCAGCTGAAGCTCCAAACCTCAGGTCCCCACATAGCACATTGAGAGTGGGAAGGAAGTGGGTTCAAAGGCATAAAAGAGCTTTCTTCTTATGCTCTCTCTGCCTTATCAGGGAGTAAAACTTCTCCCAGAAGTTCCCCAGTAGGCTTCACTTGTCTTAGAAGTAGCTCATATATGTAACTTCAGCTACTCAGTGACAAAGAGAATTAACCAAGTTTTATTCATTTTCCTGAACTGGGTACATCACTGTCTGAACAAAATTAGAGTTCTGTTTGCCAGGGAGATGGGAGGAGTGGTTATAGATGTTTGATCAGTAGTGTCAGTTATAGCACTCAAAAATCAATGTCTTTAACCCAGATCTATTTTATGAAGTTTAGGCCCATTTATGCAGATGCTCATGGAACATCTCAAATGTTTTAGATTTCATGAACTCACGATTTTCCCTGACAGTCTTCTACCTAAACCTTGCCTGCTGTATCAGACAGAGACTTCTTTCTGCTTTAATGAGATGAATGACATTGACCTCTATTCAGTTGCCCAAAACAGAAACCATGGTTTCTTAATATCACCTTAACTCTCACATTTAGTCAATAATGAATTCCTATCCACAGTGTCTTCAAAATGTGGTTCAGATCTTTGTACTCCTCCTTATCACCCCTTGGATAGAAGTGAGCCAAGCCACCGAATAATTGATCTGTTAATGAACCAACACATTATACAGTATTTCCAAAATTTACATATTATAGTTTTAACATCTATAACAGAAATTTTTACCAGTTTCAATACAAATTTTGATTTTTAGTTACTGATGGATAGCCCCTGTTTTAAAATTTTAAGCAAAACTCTCTGTAGTGTAGAATCCCTAGAAAAGAGGACATGAAGCCAACCTTCCATGCCAATGCGTGTCGGAGAAGAGGACGCAATCCCGAGGGTGCAAGAGGGAAGGGGGGAAGGGAGTAAAGCAGAGAAGGAAGGAAAGCAATACAGTTGGCGTGTCGCCAAGCTTAGGCACGCCTTCTCAAGAAAACATTGCCGGCTAACATGGCCATCTCCTGAGTGCGTCTCAGAACAGTCCTCTGGGGAAGAAAAATAAGGGCAGGACATTTATCTGTAAACTCGTTTGCATCTTCTGGCTCATTAGTGAGAGCCTGCCCTGAAGGGCATTGAGGCTCCATCACTTGCCACTTGTATTACGCAATCCTTCTGGGCAACCACCGGCTGGGAAAATTGGTGTCGCCGTGGGGCTCAGGCAGGTTGGGCTACATGCCGGACACACTGCAGCTCCCACACAACTGGCACAGAAAAGTCCGTGCGTAAGCCCAGTCACGGTCACTGGGAAGCCTGAGGGAACTGGAGATGTTAACGCATGAGGCGATGGTGGCAGCAACTGGGATGTGAGCCACGTGTGGGGATCGCCCCAGCCTGGGAGGAGAGGCAAGCGCCCAGTGCTGGAGCTTGCCTGAAGGGGAGCAGATCTGCAGCCCTGCAGAGGCTGAGCTCGGTGCATAAACCAAGGATCATGTGCTGCATGCGAAACGGATGAAAGGGCCTAAAAGTGCTTAACAACGGACAGAACAAAGCAAAGCACGTATGACAGGAGTCTTCAGCTACTACTGATATTTTTCTGGATACTCTACTTTCTCAAAACTGATCACGTATTTTTTTTTCTTTCACCAAATCCTCAAAAGTCATAAAAGCCATAATGTGGTATTCCTAAAATTAAAACATTGAATTTATATTTACTTCTCTATGGGTTAAAAATCTATATGTGAAAAACAGAACTTTAAAAATGATTAGAGTGAAATATTGAAGAATATTTTTCATGATTTCAGGTTAGGAAAGGATTTCTTTATCAGAAGACAAAAGCGTAATTTAAAGGGAAGAATAATTTACATTAAAATGTTTTAATTTTGTGTGCATGAAAGTGAAAACAGAGCCCATAGACTGGGGGAATATCTTTTCAGTGCGTATAACTAGAAAGTTAAAATCCCAAGTACGTAAACAATAACTACAAATCAAATCAAAAGAAATCTAGATAATTCAATAGTAAAATGGGCAAAGAATATAAAGAGGCAAGTCACAGAGTAGGAAAACTGAAGGCAAATAAACCTAACCAGTAATTAAAGAATGCAAATTAAAATGAGTTCCCATTGAATATCCATCATACTGGCAAAAACAAAAAACCTAACCGTACATGTACTAGTGAAGATATAGAAAAATGAGGGTGCAAATTGGCAGAGCAAGTTTGCAGAGCAATTCAGCAAAGTCTATTTAAGTTGAAAGTGTGCACAAGCTAGTGAAACACTGCAATCTCATTTCCAGACACATATCCTAGGAAACATGGAAGCTGTTGCCCTGGAATTAGAATAGATACAGTGCAGAAAAACTATAAAATAGAATGTAAACAAATGAACTGGAACCTAATGTTGGACAAAAAAAGCAAATTGCTGAGTGATATGCATAAAGCTTAAGTAAACCAAATATGACAGAATCTTAAGATTTATTTAATATGATTGGTTAGCTGATTTCTTCTTGGCTTTCTAAAAAAGATAGTATCTTTTACTGTATGGTTGAAGATTTCATACTATAATCTATAAAAAGAAAACCCCCAAAGAAATAACAATCATAAGCATAATAAAATTTAAATAGAAAATTTAAATTTAACCAAAAATGTAAACTAAAGTTAAATTCAGAAGCATGCAGTATGAATTGGAAATGGCTGAGAAAAAAATCACATTGCATATAAAATGCTAAAACTTTTATTTATAACCCCAAACAATAGAGATCTGCTGACTTGATAAGAGTCTGCAGAAAGATTCTACATGAAAAGAGAACACAAAAGAGCAGTAGAAAGGAAATGAATGGGGCTTACCCGAATGGATAATATGATTAGAATGCCTATCACAGAGTTTGCTGATGCTGTTGATGTTTGCCAATGTCCCTGTAAAGAGGTAGATGAGGTAGAATACCGGTTTAATGGCTGTGACAAAGAACCAACATTAAAGTAGCTTAAACATGGAAAAAGTCTATTTCTCTCTCACATGTTAATCTGAGTATAAGCATTTCAGGGCTGAACCAGCAGCTCCACAGTGGCTGGGGCCCTGACTCCTTATGTCTTGTTGCTCTGCCTTTCTCGACATGCCACCTCCTTTTCTGGTCCAGGAGGCTGCCCCGGCTTTGACCGTCATGTCCACATTTCTTCCCTTAGGAATACAGAGAAAGTGGAGGGCATGCTCCTTCCTTGAAAGGACATGACTAGTAAGTTGTTCACATCCCTTCTGCTTCTGTTCTATGGCTACACTGGGCAGCAAGGAGGCTTAGCAAGATCCTCTTTATTCTGTGTGTCCATATGCACAGGTAAAGCTCAGGTGCTCCAATGCTAAGCGCAGAAAGGAAGAGTTGATACCGGGAATCTACTCAAATGACAAAAGTGGCAAAAATCATTCTTTTTTTTTTTTTTAATGATAGTGTTAAGTTTTACTTTAGCTTTTTTTTTCTCCTTGTCAATTTTTTTCTTTATTTTTATTGTTGACACTATTACAGATGTCCCTATTTTCCCACTGGATGGAGGCAAAAATCATTCTTTAATAGTAGGTATGAGATTCTTAGGAAGAGAAGTGCCTTGCTTAGGAAAATATCTTTGTGAGTCATGTGGGTGTGAAAATACAAGCAGCAGAGCAAACACTAGAATGAGAAGGTAGAATAAAAGGAGTTTGGATGTCTCTCTGCATAGGTAAATAGAGGTATTTGGATTTTTTTCCTACAAAGAGGAAGGAAGGAGGGATACCAAATTACTTGATGGAAGCCTGAGCTCCCCAAACTTCTATCAAGTCTGCCTCTCCAAAGAAAGGCCCTATAAAGCTGGGTTTCATGTATCGGTGTGTGTGGAAAGCCAGAGTGGGGCTGTTTTGTGTGTGAGCTGTTATCATGCGTGACAGGGAGACAGACCACTTGAGAAAGTGAATGGTCCATGAATGAAAGTACTCGGAATCACCCCTCAGCATTCCACTGGCTTGTCGCCCTTGAACCCAATTTTGGAAGAATTATTTCCCAAGAGTGTCCTGGGCCTTGTCCACATCTTCCAGACATGAAACACACTCAAGTTCTAGGAAAAACACAAGCCAGGCTCCAGCTGCAGGCCTTACTAAACTCAGTCTGATCTTTGAGGAGGCCACTCAAGCCTCCCGTAACTAAGCATCCCATCACTATGAGGGAAAGTGGAACACCGTGCCCAGAACACTATGAGAACTTAGCAAGATTTGTTTGAGAATGTGGTGAAAATAGACAAGGAAATCCACATTTTTTAAGGCTAGGCATGGCTTTGAAAGTCCTCTAAAAATTGACTCTGGGATTTTAAAAAGTTACTATTTTGTAGCTTAAGCTCAAAGAATTATATTTAAATTGTTATTATTGAAAAAGTTCTTTGTACCTCAAGTGGACTCAGCTAAATGATATTCATTCATTCACTATAATAGATGCTAGGGAAGATAACACAATATATTAAATATGATCCTTGCCCTCATTAATTGATTGGTTCTTTCATTGATTCAGCAAATATTTACTGAGCACTGACTATATACCTACCACTGGACTGGGAACAGGGATGAACGGGGAATGCCAGCTCTCAAGAGGTTTACTGTGGGAGAGGCAGACATGGAAAAACAAACCAACCGGATGACAGCGTGAAGCACGCTATTAAAGAGGGAAGCTTAAGGGGCTATACTCGTTGTTAGCACATACACAAATTTTGAAGCCAGTGTCATTTATGGGGTCTTTAAGATGAAAAACAAATCAGACTGAGAGAGCCCTCCTAGTTTTCAAGGCATCTGTGATTTCTCTGGTATTGTTTATAGAACAGAGCCTGAGAAAATCTTTCCTGCTAACAAGCCAGAACTTGGTTTATAATTAGACAAGAGGGCTCAACGACCAGCGCTGATGGAACGCTGCCGAGAATCTCGGAGAGGACGAAAGTGAAATGGTTTAAATTAATTAAAAATTTGAGATTTAAAAATTGTCCTCCCCTGCCCCCACCACGGAAACCAAGCTCAATCCACCTTATAGTCTGAGTACTTATGGGTGAAATTATTTGTTGTGTATTTACCTGCTTTAATCACAGGTAATGACTATTAAACATTCACTATGCGCCAGGCAGTGCTAGATGCTTAATGTACAGTTCTCTGATTTAATTTTCACCAACATTGTATGTGGGAATTCTACAGGTGGGAAAAAATGAGGCTCAGGGAGTGCGAATGGTCTCAGTTTACACTGTGAGCGAGGCATAATTGACAGAAAACCCAGTCTGCGATTCTAAGCCCCGTGCTTAGCCCCTCTGCTACAGTATGCCTCAGGTTCTACCATATTTACAGTAAAACTATTTTATTTGTCTATTCATCATTTTGTACTCTCCTGATTACTTCCAAAACACACATTTACTAAAATGCATTATAATAAACAAGTAATAGTAAAGCAGGTACAACAAAGATAAAAAGGAAATCAAAAGGCTTTTGAGGCAGGGATACGGGAGCACACGAAAGTAATCATTTCCCACAAATGTTTATTGAATGAACCAATGAAAGAGCTAAACTGAAATCAGACATTTAAAGCTGGAAGTTCCTAGAAAGGAGAAACATGATGAGTTATATATCTAACATAACAAAGCATGTAAGCTTAGCAAAACGAGTTATTGTGTGAACTTTAATAATAGGGGTAACAAAGGGTATCGTCTACCGCAGTATTTCAGAAGAAACAGAACTGATCTCTACACATAAAAGTTATTTTTCAAGTGCTTTTACGAAAGAGATGATAGAGCTTTATGAAGCATTTCTTTGAAGAGTTGAGCTGATATGCTCTAAGTAGGTCTTTTTCTGTTATGCTAATATGATGATTCTGCTTCTTAGTTGGGAGAAAGGCCCTCTGCCTGGAGAAGAGGCTGCCCCCCCCTCCGACCCCGCCCCTGCACAGGGAAAGGGCGTGGCTTTGGGAGGCGGTGGGTCTTGGTTCAAACCCACTTCTTGGACTTCCTAACCCCTGGCTTTAGGCAGCCCCTTCGTTTCCTCTGCTGTAAAGAAGGGAACAGGATCTCCTTTGGATAGTTTCTGTAAGCATTAGAGTGATCATATGCAAATGGCAGGTCAGTACATATCAAACATGGTGATGATTACCTAAATTTCTTTGATTTCTCTATTTGTAGCTATGGAGGTCTAAGTTAAGATTTACTTCAGTTCTCTCCTGTTACATTTTGCTTTTATACAATATTCTTTTTTTTAAATGTGAAGTAGTCTTCGAGTTTACTAGATAATATGCTTCACGAAGACAGAAAATGTAAGTTTTGTGCTTTGTTGTATACCCAGCAACTGGCACAGAATATGCTGAATGAATGATTAAATGCATGAATGAATGAATTATCGAATGAGTAAATGCATGAATGAATGTGAAGGGAAGAAGGATTGTACCCATAACTACACTCTTCCCCATCACACCATGTACCAGGGGTTCTGATCTGGAAATACTATGAGGGCTATGTGTCCCTTCAGATACAATACACTATTACGTTGTCATATATTCTTCTACCATTACACTGTACCTGAGAATGAGGTCATCTATTTCCAGAGGCAGAGAGGAATGGGCTCCCTCATGGGCTCCCTGCCTAATGTCCACAGGCTCTTCTTTGCTGCCCTTGCTGAAGATCTGTTTGAGTTTTGCAATTCCCTTCTCCGTCTTGCTTCCTTTTACATTTCAGGGGGGAGAAGATGAACTCCAGGTCTCATGATAACTTTAGACTTCATATGTGGTTTCTATAGACACATTTTATCAAGTAGCTAATAGCTTTGTGTTCTCAATATAGTGCACTCAGCAATTAAGCTCAGGGAAGCCTACATTTACAGACAGATGGTTTAATATTATAAGAGCAATACTTTAATAAACCATCCATTAATAAAACAACCCATGATTAGTTGTATTAATCATTGCCAATGGAGTCACAGGGAAGATGTTACCAAAGTGATTTGTAGAGACTTGTGTCTAGAACTGAATTTTTAAAAACCAATTAAAAATTTTAATAAACTAGGTATTTAGTGCTCATAGGTAGAGAATAATAAAATCAAAATGGATGGGAGAAATTTCCAAGAATTTTCTTCAGAGGAAGAAAATGAAAAGAGGTGACATGGACAAAATTAAACCCAGTAATTAAAGCCCAATGAGTAATGATCCGGCTTTCTTTACAAAATAATGCTGGGCATGTTGTGATGATAATCTGATTCTTTTGATAAGTACAGTAGCTGGGGCAGTGCTTTGAAATGAGTATTGTTAAAATAACAAACCATTCTTTCTCTTCAGCCTCCTTCTCGTTATCTGATCCCCAAATCTGATAGGGACACACTCCTTCCTTTGCCTGGAGTCAGGAAAGAGGGTGCAGGCTGACAATATCTGTCTGAAATGATTCATCATTCTGCAGTGACACGTGTCTCCCCAAAGTGTCATCCTGGCTTATATCCTCCCAATATAATGCATGATGATGAATTGCTGTAATAGGAGTATTAGTGTATTTCTGAAACATCAGGCCCCAGAGACGGGATGGCATTCAGCTCATTTTTTGCCTATTGCTCAGGTCCTGCCTGTAAGGCATCAGCCTGACAGCTGGTATCCAAGGGGTGGAGTCTGATTGGCTGGGCTGAGGAGCAAAGTGCCTCTCACAGGCCGTAGGCCTCATGGTCCAAGAAGGACGATTTCTGCCACAACTGCAGAGGTACCACCGAGGTGATGGGCCCAGGAGTGAGCAGATTTAGATATCTGGACAGAAACTCAAGTGCGTAAAATATAATCTTTTATTCCATTCTTCCACGCTGGCAAGAAATTAAATCTTGGTCAATGTTGGGACTGCCCAGTGTTGTATATCTTACATATAGCCTAAGAGCCAACCATGGGACACCACCAAGTGTTCAACATTGGGCTCTCTGTTGTGCTGGCTTGCAGGTACCTCCCCTGCACACTCAGAGTACCCAAATCTTTGGCAAGAAACCCCTGGGTCTGGAGCCCAAACTTTCTGGAAACTGTTTGAAGCCATTCTCTCAGAAATTCTCCCCACCACCCAAGGCAGAGCAGGGCATGAGTTCTCACTAACCTCCTTCCACTTCCCAGTCTTGGGACCATCTTCCCTCTCAAACACTACGGCGTGCTAGCTGAACCCAAAGGCAGAAGAGATACTCAATGAGGACACTAACAATATAGGGGCACACACACGTGCACACACACGCAGAGGAAAACTTACAAAGGAGTTGATATTACAAAAAATCATTTTATTGATCAAAAGGAAAGAAGTTTCAATTACGTTGGATTTCTTTGTGTTGCTGTCTTGGATAGTATAGTTTCTATTTTGAATTATGCTTGGAGAACCGCGGGGTTGATACCATATTCCTCCTAGTCAGGGTTTCTTTCGTTCCTAGTAGGCATTTACGGTCTTTTTAACTCTGATTACCAGTGAAATCTCTTTGGAGAGGTTTATCTTCTAATAGGCAGCTTCTGCTTTCTTCGGTGTTGAATGTGTGTGTGTGTGTGTGTGTTTGGGGGGGTGCAAAGAAAAGGAAATACATGAGGTTTATCTACCTGCTTGCAGTGGTGGCTTTTTGGGAGGGAGGCTGGGGAGTGGAGGGAGAACAGGTACATTCATTCCATAATGTCCTGCCACCCTAGTCCTGGTTAGAAGTGGTAGAAGCAAAATCTGAAACATGCACTTAGCTCTTTCAGGACCAAAGCAAGGAACGATAACTGCCAGGTTAAAGGGAGCCCACGGGGTGCACGCTTACAGATAAAATGTCCAGCCACATTCTCTGCCAATTTATTTCCAGCTGCGGTGATATCTCTCATTCATCTTAGCTGGAGAAAGGGCTCTTTCACAATGATTTTTTTCACCGTGCAGAATGTATTCCTTTAAAAAACTAAAATGTTCAGTTATCGTTTTGCAGTTTTTGCCACTTGGAATGAAATATTTTTTTTATAATATATTCTGTTGGAACTTGCCTTTTCAATGTAGGATGCAGGACATAACTTTCTTCTCTTTCTGGGCAGCTCTTGAGCACTCATTCTCACCTGGACTCTAATACTAAGTCCAGCCTTCTCATATTTTGGGGAGTAATTTGGTCCCTTGCATGGCAGGCCCCCCTACACTACACTCCCCCCACCTTTGCTCTGAGGCTCTTTCCTGGTTCGCTGATGAGCACACGCCATTAGTGGGGAAACCAAACACCAGGACTGGAGAAGATACCCACAAAATCACAGCAAATCAGGCTCCGTCCGGGCTGGGACCTACACCCGGCTTCAGTGCAGGGACTCCGTTGCAGCCATTTTAATGATGTAATCAAGGTTTTTTGGGGTCTATCAAATACTAGGCGCAGTGTACTTGATGTCCTAAATTAAACTTCCTGAGACCCTAAGATATAGATAATTTAACCCCCTTTAACCAAAGTGCAAGTAGATCCCAGGGCAGTTAAGAAACCTGCCCACCGTTGCCCAGCGTCATCTGGAGTCACAGCTCTTAGACTTTACCCAAGTTTTTCAAACTATGGGTCACAGTACATTGTTGGGTTGTGAAATCCATTTAGTGGGTCATGACCAGTGTTCGTTAAAATCAGAGTGAAATAACACAGAAAATATCAGCATGGGCGACAAATAGAGAGCCCAAGCAAGTTCTTGCAGCCTTTCATTTGTCACATATATATTGGTGTGTGTGTGCATGCTGTGTTATGTTACGAAATTTATTTATTACTGTGGGTGACAGACCAAGAGGTTTGAAAAAGTCTGCCCAGCATAACATTTCTCCAGAGGGTGAGGTTGTTAGAAATGGGACTTTTGGGAACATGGCAACCACCAGGGAACTCTTTAGAGCCAAAGCAGTTGAGATGAATGGTCTAATATTTATTCCAGAAATCTTAGAATATCATTATAAAACTGTGGACATAAAACTGTTGGTGAAGATATTTGTTTGAACCAAAGAGACCTTTAGGGGCCATCCCAAATAACCATCTAAATCACTTAAAACCTTAATAGTTGGTAGATACCATCTATCTCACAGTAAAATTCAATAGCTGCTATTTATTCAAAATTCACTGTACGTTAGGCCCTGTCCAAAATGCGTGACACACAGGGTTTCTTCAACCATTATAACAACTTTATGAGGCTGATCTTATTACCCACAGTTCAAGATAAAGACATAGGGATACAGGAAAGACACCAATTCAAACCCAGCTCCTTCAGCATCATCAGGTCTAATTTAGAAGGAAGATTAGCAACACCCTATCTCCCCTCAGAATCTGTTCCCTCAGTGGTTAACAGCTTTATTGTTTTTCTGATGGGCAGATTTTCTCTGACTCTAATTGAAATTGCTCCCGTAGCAGTTGAAGCTCTTTCCCTCTTTGTCTTTTGTGGCAGCAGAGAACAGCTGGTCACCATCCCACTGACAAAGATGCGTGGTTAAGTAGGGGACAGTAATTGTCCTCCTTCAACAATCTCTGCTCCTTGAACATTTTCTCTTGACCCTATTTTTCTTTAATTACTTCTTTGTTTCTTGCCCACTCTTACGAGAATGGCTCCTCGGCGTAACTCCTCACCAGCCTTGGATGTGGGACAGGATGAGGCTGAGGTACTTCCAGTTTATATTCCCCTGAGTTTCCCTCAAATGGACACCACTGGGCTGACCTCTAATCTGCGTTAAGGCTCACGGGCCCCTTACAGCCCCTCCCAGGTCGCCCCACCCCCACTCAGATCTTAGCTTCCTGTGCTTCTCTTCACAATGGTGGAGGGCACAGAGACCCCCAGTGGCCTTCGCCTCATTTGGTGCTAAAATTTGCCATGGACGTCTTACCTCCGCCCCTCCCCTTAAAATGCCCTTCCCCCACTCTCCAGATATCCTCACAACTTTCCCATCTTTCAATGCTCTGCCCGAAGGTTCACCTCTTCTTGACGACCAGGAGGACGGACTCTCATCCCTCTCTGGCCACCTGTGCCTCTTCTCTTTCTCTGTTAGCTCTTTGGACTTTCTGCCTCAGAATCCTTGTGTACATATCATATCATTCATTTAAAAATTAATTTGCAGCTTAATTTTTAAAATAGGTACTATATGCACATAGTATACACACATAAACGTATATAAATGCACACATACGACACACGCGCGTGTGTATCCACAAATTGGCTAACAACTACACACAGTTTTCTGAACTTTCTTTTCAATTGATAGTATAGTTTGGACACCACTTCATTATGAGTCTGTAAAGAGTTTTCTCACCTTCTTTATGACTGTATAATATGCCACCCCATGGATATATCCTCATTGATTTCACTAATTCCTATTGAAGAACATTTGGTTTTAAGAGCAGAGCCTGTAGCATCAGGCTCCCTTGACAGAATTTTGGTTTATTGCTTATTATGACCTCGGGCAACTTAACTTCTCTGTGCCTCAGTTTTCTCATCTAAAAAATGGGAATTACAAGAGTACCTCTTTCCTGGGGGTGTTGTGAACAGTAAATATGCCAGTCAGTGTAAAGTACTTAGAACAGCGTACGGCCCACCGGAACTCTCAATAAATGTTAGTTTTTGTTCAGGCTGTTTCTCAAGTTTTGCTCTTGTGTTCTACTCTTCAGTGAATAACCTTGAACATAGGAATGATATCCAAATATTGAACAACCCTTACAGCACAAACACTGACCAATCAGAATGATGTTGGCTGTAGCCCTGAAGCTTGGTCCTTTTGTGTCAGGCATTACATCTTGAATTGCTGGGTTGCCACACGGTCTTGGAATTTGGAGAAAAGGGCTGGATGACAGGGCACTGAATGGGCTCGGGGCAGCAGTATTTTTTAATCTAATATTTAAAAATAAGTAAGAATTTTAATATTTTAATAATCAGTATAGCAGTCTGGAGCACACCAGGTGGGTTTTATCTCTGTATTCAAACATCGGTTCACACATCTGTGCATCTATCTTTTAGGATAGATTTCTGGAAGTGGAATTACGAGGTGAAAGGTTTTGCACACTTGCAATCGGTCCTCCTTAGAGGTTGTACCAATTTATATCTTCAGTAGCAATACATGAAAATGCTTGTTTCTGCACCCTCACTGGCACAACATCTTAGTGAACTTCTTTTTATATTTGCCCATATGATAGGTGAAAAAGAAAAATGATATCTGAGTGTGGTTTTAATTTGCATTTCTCTTAGTTTAATCAAGTTTGCATGTCTTTAGGTTTAACGGTCATTTGTATTTCCTTTTCTGTGTATCTTTTCATATGCGTTACCCATTTTAATTTTGTATCATTAATCCTCTTCTTATTGATTTGTGGGACCTCTTCATATATAATGGTATTCGCTCATTTACTTAACTGTAGAGATTCATTAGGGATACAGAGATTAAAAACAATTCCATAGTACTTTGTTCAAGGACCTCATGGATTAGTGGAGATAAGAAAAGAAATAATTGCATAAAGAATAACAGCTGCTTTAAGAGGGCTGAACGTGGGGTGCTTGGGGGCACATAGGAGATAACATTCATGTGGACCATGCCTGATTAGGTAATTAGGCAAAGAGTATACTACCCTTCAAGTAGTGATGCTTGACGTGCTTGTTCTGTGTATAGAGACTGGTGTTTGAAGTTCCTACTTGACTTCTCTCTATCAGACACATTTTTTAGGAGACAAGCATCATGACTTTCACCATTTCCTATTCTGCTCTGTGCTTATAGCCTAAATCCAGCCCTTGAAATACAAAAGGAATACAGTAGGTACTTCATCCTGACCACTGAAAAGCTCTAAAAATACACTTTCTTCATAATAAGTAGATCTGTCTCTATTGAAGACAGATAGCTAACCATTGAGCTGTCAGCTAAATTTACCAAACCGATGGGGGCCTTTCCAAATATAAAATGGGCCACATTCCCAAATGTGGTCCTTTGTTTTACCTATTAATAATCTTCTTGGCAACCTCTGGGTTTAAAATGTGTGTTGGTTACAATATAGCACTCCGGGCCAACACCGACCTTCATCTTTCTATTATATCTTTTATTGAGAACCTGCTGTGGGTGTCTCACATCCAATTAACCCATGTAGCAGCACAGAGCACTAAATGGGTTGTTCTATTTTAAACAGTGTTTTACAGGAGTTGAATGCAGTTTGGACAATGTACCACAGCTGGGGCTGGAACAATTGAACGCAAGCCTTAAGCAGAACAAAAGTTCTAAAGAGGTTCCCCCGTGTGCCGTTCTAGTGCACGGCAGACTTTGGAAATGCTGTATATCATAAGCCCTCTGGGTCTCGTACTTTATCCGCCAAGGCTGAGCGTCTGTGCTTCAGCTCTCAGCAGTGCCAAGGAAGAAAATTCCATTTTTCCATCGGGAAGACTTCCTGTCATCTGAATAGATAGACTGCACCAGCTACCTAATTTGTGGGACTCAGTGGAAAATGAAAATAGGAAGACCTTTGTTGAAAAATTAAGAGTTTCAAAGAATGACAGCAGAATGTTAAATCAAACATAGGACATGCTAGTGGGGGGCCCTTACAGGCTCATGAAACAGCCCTGTTAACGGACTGCCAGAAACTAGGCTGGATCAGCACAGCATAGCTGATCCCTCCATCAGACCCCAAGATCGCCGATGTGGAAGGAACCTTGGCTGTCCTCTGGTTGAACGCCCCTGTTGTACAGGGGAGACTGATGCTTAGAGAGAGTAAACGAGCTGATGAAGTTCCAAAACACAGCTGGGGCGAGGCAAAGCCAGATCTATAACCACAGACACAATGTGGAGAAGAAATATTTGGGGAAGAACGCTGTGGATTCTTGTCAAACCCAGAAATTTATAATTTCCCATATTATAGAACTATGACATCACACTTTGTTTTAGTAGCTAATTTTGTACCGTTGAGACATCTATCACATTTCCATCAACGTTTTCTTAGTAAGAGCCTAAATGGGATGTGTGCTCTTTCTCTTTTCCCTGGTTTCCTTCTCCCCCAAATTATATCCAGAACTCAAGTCTCACGGGCCTCACCCAGTTCAATGATCTCTTAACTGATCAGTGCTTGTCAAACTTTCTAAAGCGCGGCTCTTCTAAACTGTGTTATACTGAAATCTAGGTCTCATCCACATACATTTATATGTGAAACAAAAACTTCATTAATCAATGCTCGTCTTTCTACTTGCAATGTAAATATTTGCTTTGCTATTTTTCATATACTATTTCATTGAAAACAAATGTGGTCATGACCCACTAAACTGATTTTATGAACCACTAATGGTTCATATCACACAATTTTTAAAAAGTTGTCTGAAGGTCTATGGCGCTTGTCTGTTGGGAGGGGTAGGTAAGGACTGGAGGTTCTTCACAGGAAAGCTCCCCCGAAAAAAGAAGAAAAGGGGCAAGAAATAGACATACTTCGATCTTATTGCGGGGCATATAAATTGGCACAACTTTTCTGAAAGCAGTTTGCTAAGTTTCCTGTAGAGTCGTAAAAGTGTGCTTACTCTGACCCAATACGTCCACCTCTAGAAAACCAGGCCAAGGAAGTCATGATAGATGTAGCCAAAGATTTATCTACAAAAGGCGATCATTGTAAAATCGCTTACAATGGAAGAAAAGTAAAAACAATGAAAAGGGTCAACGGCAGGGCACCGGTAAAATGAAGGCGTATAGCTCTGAATTGGACTAGTTACCGCCGTTAAATTACGTTGCTTGTGTGACGGAATACTTAGTGATACCAAAAATATTTGTGATGCATTTAATGAGAAAAACAGATTCAGAACAGCATTCACCATGTAATGTTAATATCATTTTTAAAAACTCAAAAGATAAGACATGGATATGACTATTTAGCATTAAGAAGTGTGGAAGAAAATATATCAAAGTGTTAGGGGTGTGTTTTAGGAATACAGGCAAATTTTATTTTCTTCTTTAAGCTTTTCTGTATTTTCTAATTTTTCTACAGTGATCATGACTATTTGTGTAATAAAAAAAATGACAACAAAACACTCCCCCAGAAAAGAGCGGGGCAAGGAAGGTGCTGAAGCAAAGTACATTTGCTCTCAGATCAGTGGAGAAATTAATTTGAGACTTCCCAAGTAATATATTGTAATGTTTTAGCTTATGCATTACATATGTTCAATAAAACAGGTGTGAATATATGTATTTTAAAAGGTCCTGATCATTAAGAATGATCATCCAGGTTCAGATGCTTAGCTACATTCTTCATCTTTTTAGTGGGACTATCTCTCCAATGGAGACCCAGTTTCAATGTAAGAAAAAGGAGAGATTCTGGAGAAGATACAGAACCCAAAGCATTACCCCCAAAATAATAATTTCTATGATTGGAGGTCTTTTATTTTATTTATTTTTGGGGGGGCAGAATGGCTTTTCTGCTACATACCTCATACTACACTAGAGTTGATCACTAACAATATGTTAATGGCTTCCTCTTTCATCTCTATTTTATTCAACCACTAGTTAAAATATCCAAGGATGGATAAGCATTTCATAGAACAAATATTTTAAGTCCCCTTTGCTTGGGTTGATTGGAATAAAGTAAAAGAGAAAGTATCTCGACTTTGGAGAAAACAAACAGAAGTTTAAAGCCCAGCTTTGTTGCTTTGATGAGTGACCGAATATCAAGCCTTAGTTTTCTCATTTATGAAGTGGAGATAATATTTCCTAGTTCCCAACTTGTAAAGACTGAATGTCAGAAGCCCTCATCTACCTAATGATGTGCTTAGCTGACTTGTCCTGAGTCACAATAGCTAATTGTCAAATTTTCAGGAATTTTTGAGCTGGTTGTTACACATAGCCACTATTAGTCCTGGTTGGTGTGGCTCAGTGGGTTGAGCACCAGCCTGTAAACTAAAAGGTTGCTGGTTCAATTCCCAATCAGGGCACATGCTTGGGTTGGAGACCAGGTCCCCAGTTAGGGTGAGAGGCAACTGATAGATGTTTCTCTTGCACGTAGATGTTTCTCTCCCTTTCTTGCTCCATTTCTTACCCTCTCTCTAAAAAGAAATAAATAAAGTCTTTTTAAAAAATGGTCACATGTCTATTATATCTGTATGGTGGAAATACTAAGTAATTATGTGCCCCTGTGCATCTCTTCCCAACTCTGTGTTAAGTGAATCATGTTATAATTTGAACTTGGACACAAGAATTTTTACACCTTGGAAATTAACTTTTTTTAAATCCTCACCCAAGGACCTCTTTTTTTTTCATTGCTTTTAGAGAGAGAGGAAGGGAGAGGGAGAGAGAGAAACATCGACTGGTTGCATTTTTGCATGCACCCTGATTGAGGATCAAACCCGAAACCTGGGCATGTGCCCTGACCTCAATGTACCCACGATGTTTCAGTCTATGGGATGACTCTCCAACCAACTGAATCACACCAGCCAGGGCTACATCGTTGACATTAGCAAAATCTGTAAGTCAGGACTTGATTTATTGCTTCGTGGATTGTCTAAGGCAGGGATTCTCAACCTCAGTAGTATTGACCTTTGGGGCTGGATACTCTTGTCGTGGAGGGATTTGCTGTACCTTGTAGGATGTTTAGCAGCATCCCAGGCCTCCACTTACTAGATTTCAGTCGCACTTCCTCCAAAGCTGTGACAACCACGGTAGTTTCCAGATATTGTCAAATATTCTATGGGAGGCAAAATTGCCTTCTTTTCTGCATTGAAAGTCACTGGTCTAAGGGTTGGCAAATTAAGGTCAACAGGCAGAATTTGGCCATGGATGATTTTGTACAACCTGCAGGCTAAAAAGAGGTTTTAGATTTTTAAAATGTTGTGAAATATGACAGAGGTTACCTGTGGCCCTCAAAACCTAAAATATTTACTTTTTGGCCCTTTAGAGAATAAACTTGCTGACCTCTAAGTGACGGAGAAGTTAATAATGCTAATTAAACATAAAAGTATGTCATATTTGTAGCTGTTACATTGTGAAAGTCATGACAGAAGAGCCCTGACAGGTGTGGTTCAGTTGCTCGGACATCATCCTGCAGAGCGAAAGGTCCCATTTTGATTCCCGGTCTGGGCACGTGCCTGGGTTGCAGGTTCTGTCCAGGTGGGGCACATACAGAAAGCAACCAATCAACATTTCTCTGCCTCCCTTTCTCCTCCCTTTCCCCTCTCTCTATTCAAAAACATGCAATTCAGCAAAAACTGCTCATGTTACTGATGAACAAGTAACTTTCTAACATACAGAGTTTTGGAGCTGAAAAAGAGGGTATGAAGTTAATGAATATAATGTGCATGTGAGTAGCAGTTTAACGGTAGGTCACATGTGTGATTCCATGATAATAAATCTATTGGGAGAAGAATTAGTGGACTGGAATGCACTTCCGTTTGTCAAACTGTGGTTGCACTGCGAGCCGTAAGTCAGCTACCAACACCAGACTTCAGTAAAACTCAGTGAAGGGGTTCTGTGAGGGTCGGCTGGCTGCACAGGATTTACAAAAACACACAGAAATTGTATCTTGCATATTTTATTATTTGTCAAACATGAGTTACACATCTATTGTATCAGAAAATTTAAAATAAACCCAGTGGCGTGTGGGAGTGTGCGCGCGCGCCGCCCCCTGGAGAGCTGGTTGTTTAACATCCCCTGGCACACCACTGCCCCCACCCCTCCTGCCCCTATTTCTTTGTGCCTCTTCTTTACGCTTAGCTGAAAAACAGGGGCCTTCTCTATACTGCATGGGATTCTCCAAGCTACGTCCTGCCTCAGGGCCTTTGCGGCTGCCTTTCCGTTGCCTAGAAATGCTCCCTCTCCCCTCCTCATGACTCCTCACTCCCGCTGCACCTGAGGTCCTTCAAGTCTAGTCCAGTTGGGCAAATACGATAGTCAGTGTGAAATGCCAGACCAAAAAAATAACAGCTAGTGCTTATATCTCATTTCTGTGTGTGAAATACTCTCTATGTATAACACTTTGCAAGTATTACTTTCTTTAACCCTTGTGATAATATCATGGGATAGGTAGTCATTATACCTCCATTTTGCCGGTGAGAAAATTAAGACCTAGACATGTTGACTAAAAGCTAAAGTCACGTACCTAGTAAGTGGTAGAACTGGGATTTGAAGTCAGGCGATCAGCTCCAGAGTCTATGTCCTCAACCATCACCTTCCACTGCCACTGGGGAGAGCGAAGTCACAACATAGGCCCTCATCATCCAAGAAGAATTGGTCTGAGAGTCAGGCAGGACTCTGGTGGGCAATCCAGAGCTGCAGGCGGCATGGGGAGTGTCATCAGGGAGACGCTTCAAATGGGCTAGGGAGAGTTTACAGGGCTAGGTTCCCCTCTTCGTTGTGATAACGGGTATATGAGGGGTGTGCCCCAGTATAGTGGGAGCCCATGGGGGAAGGGAGTAGGAACCTATAGGGTCTGTGCATGTTACGTGATAAGAGAAGTAAAATACAACCTCACCAACAGGTTCGAGTGTGGCCTTCCACTAACTTAGTTTAGAGTGGGGAACATTACGTGCACACACACAGACACACACACGCACACGCACGCAGGTGGCTTTGAAAAATTGTTATTTTCTCAGCTCACTCATTGATTTGGTTAACAAATAGTTATGCAATACTTTTTCCATGAGAGCCACTATGCTGAGCCCAGAGATGGAGGCAAAGGAAAGCCTGTTCTCCGTGTTTGTTCTATAGAAATTTTGTTCTTGTAACTGAGATAAGGAAAAGATAAGTAGGTAACTTATCTTATCTACAAGGTCAGAGGAATTAAGGGATGGCAGAGAAATGAAGGATGAAGGAAGTTTGGTGCGAAGGGCAGGTGAGAGACAGGGTTGTCTTCAGGGAGAGCTCAGCATTTGCAATGCGCCTGGAAGCCGCGTGGTTCTGAAAGGAAAGTAATTCAGGTGAAAGGACGAACTTGTGCAAAAGCATGAAGGTGAAAGAGCTTGGCATCGCTGGACAAGGGGTTTGGGTCTCTCCAAGGTGGAGCTCAAGGGCTGCCTGTTTCAGAATTGCACAGCAAACTGGACAAAAAGATATATCCCAAGTCCCATGTTGGATAAATAAGTCAGATTCTCTGGAGGTACAACTCTACCCAGGAGTCTGCCCTTTTTATTTTATTTATTTATTTATTTATTTATTTATTTAATTATTTTGGTATTACTACTGAACAGGATGTGAGAAAATACTAGAAAGATTAAGGATAGATCGTCAGGGTACAGAGGGGGTTCTAAATGTCAGGTTATACATGTCATTTTACATTTATTTTTCAGGCAGTGGGAACCCCTTGGGGATTTTTGATTAACAGAACATCTGGTGAGGTACTGGGTACATAATGTGCAATCAATAAATATTTGTTCAAGGGAAGAAATCAAAATAGCTAAAATGTATTGGGTGCTCGCTATATGACAGGCAGTTTTCTAGACCTTTTACAGATTTTTAGCGACGTATATCATTCTCATTGTAGCCCATGAGACAGTTCCTCCATCTCTACTCTACAGACGAGGAAACCGAACTCAGAGAGGCGAAGGGCCGGCCCATGGTCGCGGCGAACGAGTAGGCATCTTCCCAGAGCTCGTGCCTGATGCTGCTATGCAATTAGGAAAAGGGCAAAAAGGAGAGGAAAGAGAGAAGAGAGGTATGCGGCCAATGTTTTTCTTAAGAAAGGAAGCTGTGATCGGCCCACATTAGCAGAGGAAAAGGGTGGGATGAAAATAAAAACATTGCGAAGGCAGAGTCCATGAGAATCTGCTATTACTTGACAGAGGATGCCTGGGAGAGGGAAGGGTCCAGAAGTCTCAGAGCTTCTAACTTCGGTCCCTGGGAGGTGGTGAAACTATGAAAAGAAATTGGAGAGAGATAAAGTGTAGAGGGAAAAAAAAAAAAGAGAGAGATAATGCATTCAGAAACCTGGGTCCTGGGAACCCCAAAAGCAGCCTGAGGGGAAGTGTTTTCAAGTGCAAACTTCGGGCCTCCTGGCTTTGTCCCGTTCCCTGCCCGGGGGCACTGGGAGTGGTTCCTGGGAATCTCCAGCCTCTCCCGTTCTGTGTTTGTATCATTTAGCAGGGACAGGATTGTTAATGACTAATCTGCGTCCATGAGGCACAGAGCCAAGGAAGAGATGCTGCAGGGCCGGGGCCGGAAGGCCGCCCCGCGATCACCCACAGCTTTCGCTCTAACTCTCTCCTCCTCCTCCTCGCTCTGCCGTCTTCTGGATTCACCCCAACGACGCAAACTTGGATTCTGAACATTTGTAGAAAAATTGCTGGGATTTGGAGAGGACGACTGGACTCAGAGTCTCCTGGGGCCTGGAAAGTTCATCCCCGACCTGAGACAATCCGAGTGAGTATCTAATTCCTCCGGGAGTGGGGTGTTTATTGATCTCAAGGCCACAGAGGGGAGGTGGTCATTTAAAGTTTCTCTTTAACATCAGGAAGTTGGGTTGACAAGTAAATTCTAGGTTAGTAGACTTCGATATAAAATCCTGAAAGTTAGAAAAAAGGGAAAACTCTTAAAAGCAAACAAAAAGGAGCAAAAGCTAATGGGTCTAACCTGACCTTATTGAAAAAACAAGCTGTTGACTTTATTGAACAATTTTTTAGAAATGTCTTTCTAACGATGTGGTCACCCCGGAGAATCACTTGGGTGGTACATCTGGAAACGCCTCTGTTCTGATTCCATAGGTAATTTGACGCGGAGTGTTCTACATTTTGGTGATCTATCAAACCCTGGAGTGAGTGTGGGAATATGGCTAATGTCAGATGACTTGGAAACTAGGCACAGCACAATGTTTAAATTAGGCTTCATTGAAATCAAAGTTCTTTCTAGGAGAGTAGGCTTAAAAATCTTTCTCTTTTGACTTCCATTGTAAACTCTTTTGTTGCTTTTCATTTCTCCTATTAGAGCAGATGGAAATACTTTAAAAAGATGGAAATTATTAGGAAGAACTTTATTATTAAAATTGTCCAATGCCTGAACCTACAGAGAAGGCATCTCCACCCATAGTGAATTAGCAATGATGAGGTGAGCCTGGATCATTTCAGTGGAGCTTTTATTTAGAAGTGGGGGTGTTGGGTGTATGCACATGGCTCCTTTTGGATTCTTTCTCTGAGAAACACACCTAGATTTAAAGAAATGTGCTGTTGCCTTAGAGCCACCTCAGGAGTATCTACAAGAGGGGTTCTCTGGCTGGGTGGCACAGTTGGTCAGAGCATCTTCCCATACATCAAAAGTTTGCAGGTTCAGTTCCCGATCAGGGCACATGCCTAGGTTGTGGGTTTGATCCCCGGTCAGGTCATGCACAGGAAGCAACCAATCAATGTTTCTCTCTCTCTCTGAAATCAATAAACATATCCTTGGGTGAGGATTAAAAACATAAGATGGATAGAGAAAGATATTGGGGAGCCATCTCTGGGTTTCTAGCTGTCATAGACACCTTCGTCTTTGTCACCTCCCCCACCTCAAATTCTGGACCTGTGCCATTTGCACCGTGGACTTTTCTGTTTTGCTGAGAATGTTGCAATATGGCTGATGTAACTCTGAGTTAGCTGACAAAGGGCAGGCCAGGGACAACACTCTTTTGTCTCGAGACCCTTCCTCAGGACTTGCAGCCTTGTTTTCTACCACACACCTCTGCCCTCGCCCCCCCCCCCCAGTTGGGGAGGGAAAGTAATGTAATCCTTGTTCTTAGTTCCACATCTCCAAGACCTGGCCAGTTGTAATGGAACACCCTCTAGCTGTGAGCCCCTGGGAACTTAGGAAAGAAAAGAAATGTGTGTGAGGAAGAGTGTGTGTGGCAGAGTGAACCCCGGTTGAATGATTCCTGACTGCTCAGGGGCTTTCCTTGAATTGCGTTTTCTTCTCACAATAACCCTGCATGGAAGTTATTCTTCTATTCATTTTACTGATGGTGAGAAAACTGAAGCTCAAAGAGGACCAATAACTTGTCCATTGTCACATGTTTAGGACAAGCAGGATCTGAATATGAGGGCAAGTCTTTCTGGCTCCAAAGTCTTTTTGTTGCTACTCTGATATTGCTGGGAGCTGGGAGAACTTGAAATCTGGGAGGGTGGCAGAGCAAGTGGACCAGCCCGCGCCCATGTCAGTATGACGGGGGTGAGTTGTTAAGCCCCAGTACAAACGTGAACATTCGTAGGGCATTTTCTAATGACTCTACCATGAGCAGGGGAAGTGGAAAGTTTTCAGCACTCTTTGCTCTAACCCTGAGGTCAGTGTAGAAGAGCTGATTGGAGACTTCAGTTATCAGCATCTTAATTAAAGACTGCAGGAACCCGCCATGGTGCTGTGATTAGGGATGTCTGAGACAAGCTCAGAACCACTGTGGTTCACAGAGGCGATGGGTTATCAATGCCATGAGAATGCAAAAGGCTCATGTTGTCATTAGGTGGGTAGAGAAAGGAAAGAATAAAATGTATGCTCTTTTCTTGATAGGGAGAGTTTTCCCTTCATTTTGCTCACAGTCTCATTTTTCTCTTAAATGTTAGCAACATAGATCACAAAGGAGCAAAAAGAAAGAACAATTTTCTTCTTCCCAGGTATTATTTATTGCCCCCATATTTTCTATCCACAGAGATGTAGGTACAAGGTAACACTGTATGATTGTCCTTAATCACCCAGCAGCATGGGGAGGCTAAAGTCACTTTATATAAAAATATCTACCCTCCCTTCTCTCTTCTTTCATAGCCCCCTCTTCTCTCTGTAATCCCCTAACCCCTTTGCCCTCCACAGTGAGTTCCTCCCTCAGTTTGCCCCTTTCCAATTTTGGCAATAAAGGAATGTCTCATATGCTTTCTTTCCTCTTTGTAAATTTGTGTCAGTACAACGCTAATATAATGCAACATGATTGTGAAGTGAAATATTGCACAGGAAACAAAATATTGCCCAGGAAAAAATCTTGCCCAAGACAAGAGAGCATTGTCCCTGGTCAATACAGTCTTGAGTCTAATAATTATAATAGAATTCTGGTGACTAAAATGAATATACATGAATAAAAATAAATTTTTATTAATCTTCATTTTTTAAGATAAAAATTCGAATAGAAATTTGAGATTTTGGTCCCCATTTTAAATAGATTTTGAAGGCCTTTTCCTCGTCTCAGTGACCCTGGGATAACTTGAATCCTTTATACTTGAATTAATGTCACTAGCTCAAAGAAAAGGCGAAACTACATAGCTTTGCAGTTTCAAGTGCTGACAGAATTGTTTAACATGGTCCTCTGGGAGACACTTGTCCATGGAGAAGACGTTTTACTGAGGGATGTTGCCAACCAGAGAGAAGCCCACTGTTCTGGGGTTCAGAGCTTCCCTGACCAAGCAAAGAACTATCTGCTTCCATGTCCTAGGGAGCTACTGAAGTTCTCAGTGTTGATGCCACGTCTACACCGGCCTGTCACTTAAGGAGCAAACGCTGGCTGCAAAAACTGCCTGTGCTCCAGTGTTGAGAGGGCAGGACAGAATAATGGCCTTCCAAAGTGGTTGTGTGGGGGATCCTTATTCATCTGGAGTCCAGAGTGGATCTGAGTCCATGATTGAACTTCAAGGGTCAGGAACTCTTTGACACTGTAGTAAAAAATACATGTATCTTATAGAGGATTTTTAGGGCAGTGAAACTATCCTGTATACTACTATCATGGAAAACTCATAGACTGTACAACACCAAGAGTGACCCCTGATGTAAACTATAGGCTTTAGGTGATGTGATGTGTCAGTGTAGGTTCATCAGGGGTAACAAAGGTACAGCTCTGGTGGAATGGATAGTTGGAGAGGTTGTGCTTTTGTGGGGACATGGGGTATAAACAGCACCCCTCTCTCCCAGAGAGCTTAAATGTGCCTACTTATGACATCCAACTTTATAACTGGCCAAATGGAGAATGGGGAATTATATCCTCAGTGCCTTCATCTCATAAAAAATTCGCAATCTTATAACTAAGTCTATAATCTCTCTTTATCTTCCCCAGAGCTCTTCGCCTCTACTTTCCTCTTTCAGTGTTGACACATATGGAACCACCTCAGCTTTTTCAACTGCAGCCTAATATTTGCTACTAGGGATTGAGCATAGCGCATTTAGCCATTTCACTGTTGGTGATCATAGGTGTTTTCCACCTTTTCACCATAAGAAGCAGTGCTGCGGTGAACTCCCTTGTGCACATGTGCAGAGGTTTTCCGGGGACAATACGTGAGGATTAGAATTGCATTTATTTGAACATACATAGCTAAAAACCTTGCAAAAGGTTAAAAAATATTCTCCCACTAGCAGTGTATGAAAACATGTATTCCTATACCCTTAGTCCAACCTTAATATTACCAAACTTGAAAAGCTAGGACAATCTGAAAATGGCATCTAGTTATATTAATTTGTATCTTTCTAACTATTAACCAGTTCTAGATGTCCTGTATGTTTATTGGCCACTTGTATTTCCCTTTCGGTAAATTTCCTTTTTATAGCCTTTGCCAGTTTCTTCCCCGGATTGTTTATCCTTTCTGTTTTTATTTATGTGAGTTATTTATGTATTGTTTGTACTGCTTTTTTTTTTGCTGTTATTTATGTTGTAAACATTTCCTTTCAGTTTGTTTCATATCTTTAGCTTTGTTTATGGTGTCTTGATTTCTGTTGTCTTGATTTTAATGTCGTCAAATTTATTCTTTTTCTCTTTATTTCTTGTTTAGTAAGTCCTTCTCAATCCCTAAGTTCATGAAGATCATAAGTGTACGTCCCTATACTTCTGTCAATAATTTCATAATTTTAAAGTCTTTAATTCACCTGAGACATTTCCAAGATTGATGCAAGACAGAAATCTTTATTCTGCTTGCCGGTCGCCAAAGGAATAACCACTTTTTCTCACACTATTCCTTGAAAAGGTCACCCTTCCTCCACTGATTTGAACTGAATTCATTAGCTACAGCAAAGAGAATGATTTATGGTTGCTCAGAACACACCATGCAATCTCCCCTTCCTGCGCCTCCCCCACTACATGACTTTTGTGTAGTCTGCTGCCTGCTCCTTCGAGACGAAATTCAAGAATCAGCCTTCCACCCTCAGGAAGACTTTCCTCATCCTCCGAGTCACACCCCTGCTTACAACCCGCCAATGACATCCATTTAGAATAAAATCCGAACTGTTTACCATGGCCAACAGGGCACATGGGAGCGGTCTACTCTTAGACCGCATCTCCTGCACGCCCCCTTTGCTCACTCACCTCCAGCCCCTCTGGGCTTTCAGCGTTCCCCCAGCGCTCCAAGCCCTGGGCCTTAGCACTTGCTGACCCGTCTGCCTGGACTTGTTTTTCCTTGACATGGCTTACCCCTTCTTATCCTCCACATCTCAGTTCAAAAGTCCACTCTTACCTGCGCTGGTATAGCTCAGTGGATTGTGCGCCAACCTGCAAGCCAAAGGGTCCTAGTTCGATTCCCCAGTCAGGGCAAATGCCTGGGTTGCGGGCCAGGTCCCCAATAGGGGGTGTGCGAGAGGCAACCACGCATTGATGTTTCTCTCCCTTTCTTTCTCCCTCCCTTCCCCTCTGTCTAAAAATAAATTAAAAATCTAAAAAAAGAAGTCCAGTCTTCAGAGAGTTCTTCCCAGATTACCCTTCTCCATCCATATCACTCTGTTCCTTATCTTCCTTATTTTCTTATTACCATCATTGGTAATCATCTTCAACTTCATCATCATCTTTTATGCTTACTTGCACATTATCCATCTCTCCCACTGGAATGTAAGCCCCATGAAGACAGGGATATTTTTTTCTGCTTCACCCACCACTCTATTTTCAAGACCTTGATCAAAGCCTGATACAGAGCAGAAAATTAATGAATGTTAAATGAATGACTGTCCTTGTCATGATCCTGAAGGGATTTGCGCTTACCTCTTTCATAGCAACCCCCACACTAACTTAATTGGATTTTCCTTGCCTGGCTTGTCCACTAAGCCTCCTGAAGCATCGTGACTTTTCTTTTCCCTTAAAAACATTCTTCTTGTTTTTGGGTTGAATCCAGGGCTTTTCCCTGGCCAGGAAATGGTAATGGTGAGAAAAAAATCCCTTTTTGCTTGCTGTTTAGGAATGCATTATATAGATGTTCAACAAAATGTATACTTTGCCATCAACAACTGGTTGCATCTAAGAAAAATGCAACCAAGGGTGGTGTCTTTGGGTGTGAAAAGTTCGTAGGTAATTAGCACATGTAACTAATTTTTACTTTTAGCTCCTGAGAGCTGAGTCTTCTAAGTCAGAGTCAAAGCTATTTCACTTGAGCGGGGTGTTTCCGAGGCCTCTATTTGCATGTGGCTTATGATAAGTCAGAGGGGCTGCATACACCGTGAACTTCCTGTGACACACAGTGTCTAAACAAGTAAAAATTGATAACCAGAAAGTGGGAGCCTGAGCTACCAGCCACCGTCTTATCACATTAAAAACAAACAACACATACCATTTCTGAAATTATTCCTGGGTCCTTAAATGAAGACTTAGGTTACAGATCATACAAATAAACATAAAGTAAAATAAACATTTTGTCCCTGTTTTCACCAATGCTTAAGGCTTAAACTCTGTATCACCAGGCTTCTTTTTCTTTCTCCTTTCTGTGTGCTGGATTCAAGTTCCTCCCTTTCCATTTCTACAGATACCACCATGGTATGTCTGTACCATGCATGGTATGTATGATACCACCATGGTATGTACCACCGGTCATCCCGCTTTAGCAACCAGTTCCCTGAATTTTCCTCCTCCTTTTACTGCTTATCTTCCCTGTCCCACTGTTTCATTAGAGTAATCTTGAAGATGTTGTGTTGGCCAAAAATCCGTATGGGTTTTTTGTGTAAAAATAAAAGACACATTTTTCATTTTCACCAGTAATTTTATTGATTTGGATATTTTGAGTCTGTTGGCCATCTCTCACATGGTAGAACGATTATTGTTCTCAATGTCTTGGTTTGATCAATATCAACTTCAACAGGTCTCCCTGACCATGGAGCATTGTCCAGCAAGAAATCTCCAGCCCGAAAATTTGCAAACCACTGTGACTCATTTGATTATTCACAGCACCTTCTCCATACACCACACAAATCTTTTTTTGCGTTTCAGTTGAATTTTTACCAATCTTGAAATAATAAAACGTAATATGCTGAAAATGTTGCTTATCTCCTTCTATCTTCAGTGTTAAAATGGCTACACAGAAATTCACCAATTTTGATGTTTTTAAAAAGTGCACACTGATGTGACAGCTGTCACTATATTATTTAACAAAGTTATTTCGAATGAAGTTAAAGACCACCAAATGCTACTAGAGCCATCAAACGGAAAAAAAACAAATGAACTTTTTGGCCAACCAAAAAGATTTAATTATGCCACTAAAAATTTCCAGTAATGCCTCATTGAACACAGTTAGGGCTTCCAAACATCTTATGGGAAGAAATTACTTTCTCTTCAAAGTCTTAAAAAGGTATGTGTATATGTTTATGTACGTATAAGAAAGAATCACTGTATAAACTTGAAAATCTTTACTCATGAGGAAGCTTTTCACATACATAATTTCATTTGATCTTTTTTCATTATGAGATATTTCCAACGTGCAAACTATGAAGTAATACAATCAACTCCCTCGTATTTACCTCATGCCGCCCCGCAGGTGAAGATGGAAGCTACTACAGGTGCTGTGGAAATTCCCTGTGTAACCGCCCAGTTACTCTGCAGCACTGTTCTGAGTGCAGGCGTGACACTCCCTTGCATGTCTCTGTGGGTTACAGCAGAGAGCATGAGCTTTTTCTGTAAAGATCAGCGAGTGAATGTTTTAGGCTTTGCAGACCGTGTGGACTGTGTTGCAACTACGCAACTCTGCCGCCGTTGCGTGAAAACAGCCGTAGATAATGTGTAAACCAAAGGGCAAAGTTGGCCCTCGGCAGGCTGAATTTGACCATGAGTCACAGTTCGCTGACCACTGCGTTAGTGTATCAATGACAATATGTAGCATTGCTTTGCATATCTTTAAACATATGAATTTTTATCCAACTGTGTGTATTATTCTGCAACCTGATTCTTTTGCTCAATATGATGGTTTTCAATTTATCCAGATGAGTACATGGAGTCCTAGTTTATTCACTTTAAGTGCTACACAGTATTTGATTGTGAATGTACTATTTCTTTATTGTGTTCATTCTCTTGATGACAGACATTTATGCTGTTTCCAACTTTTTATTATTGGAAACAATTCAGTGAACACTTTTGTATGTTACCCTACATATATGTGTGAAAACGTTAATGATTCACCTTTTAATCTTTATAGCAGCCATATTATTTAAATTTTTAAACTCTTATTAAGCTGAGGCTCAGGGTGTGGTGTGGGGAGGGGGGTGTTAAGTGAATGGTTCTAGGTCATGCATGCAGCTATGAAAGGTTAAAACGGGGTTTCCATCTCAATCTTCTCATGTCCCGCTATGACATTTCTGCTAGACCACAGGCATTATTTATGTGCATGCGTAATGCTACTCGCTGTGGAAAGGGGATGGAAAAGAAATACAAGCAATGATTTCTTCCTTCTAGGAGTTTACAACCCAGTGATGAAGTGGAGAGGACAAGACAGATGCAGTCAATCATTAATTACCACACGGTGAGGGGGTGGGAGGAAGATAAATGGCAGGGGAGGCATCCATGGAGAAGTCGAGACAGTCATGGGAAAAAATCTACAAAACTAAGATGAATGCCTTTGAGCAATTTGAAATATACCTTGCCCCTAAAAGGCTAAAAATGAATATTATAAAAAATCTAGATCGTCCTACCTAAATGTGTGTTTGGTACCATCTCAAATTCCCAATGAAACTTTCTCTAGAAAATGTGATACAAGGTGTGATAGTTTATCATGGAGAACAAGAAGGTGAGAATATCTTAAGAAATGTTGAAAAAGAGTGAACAATAATAGGAAAGGATGATACTGGTACAAGATGTAACTGCATGATCAATGAAAAACTAAATTCAGTTTTGATCGAAGAAGCCTTATAACAATCAATGTGAAAAGGAAAAAGTATTTAATGAACAATTCTAAGAAAAATTTACTTTGTACCGTAAGCTAAGAACAAAAAGCAATAAAAGAAAGCTTTAAGAGCAGTTAACATATTTAACTATATATAATACAAAACTTTTCAGGTAAATATAAGTAAAAGACAAATGAAAATGTTTGTAGCAAATACACCAGAATGCTAATACATTTAAAATACAAAGAACTCTTGTAAGTCAATAAAAAAATGAACAGTTCCATAGAAAAATGGTAAAGGATATAAACAGAAAATGGAAAGAAACTACCACATATAGACAATAAAGATGCAGTTTTTTTCAATTTTACTAATAATCAAAGAAATGAAACTTAATATAGTAAGATAAGGTTTGTGACCTAGTAAAACAGAAACGATTGTCGAAAATGAGAGTAAATAATGCCGATGAAAGTGTGGCGAGAAAGGGACTCTTATTCACTGCTGGTGGGAGTGTAAATTAGAAAAAAAGTTATAGAATGCAACTTGGCATTTAAAAACACTTCTGCATTGCCTGAATTTTCCTCAATGACCCTTTTATTTTAAAAATGCTTTCATTTAAAAACAAATTTTAACAATGTTTCAGGAAAACGGTGCAAATTCAGCTATTTTTCATTATCTGCTCTGATTCCAAACTTTAATCTTTTGTGTATTAACACATACATTGTGCCATCTCAATAGAAATGGTGGCTTCCCATTATCTGGGCTTTTCTTAGTAACGTCAGGGAATTCTTAGGCTCTCTGCCTGCAGTTTCTCAAGGTTCATTATTGAAACAGAAGCTGTAGCGGTATTTCTAAGGAGGCGTTCTTCCGCTGGTGCAGGTGCTCTGCAGGTGTTTGCTGTGGCTGCTGCGGGGGGGTGAGCGGGTGTCTTCCTTTCTCATCTGCACCCTGTCTTCCACAACAGATCGCATCCTCTAGTTGTGCTCTTTGGTGTGAGCAGAAATGAGCCGCCCTACCTGTAAAGAAAGTCTCAGAGGCACTAATAATAAGTGCTAATAAACCCAGTCCAGAAAAATTTTTACTTAAATATTTAAAATCATGAAGTCACTAGAAATTATTTTAAAATTCAAATCTATATACATATTTTAGTTGCAAAAAAGTACAGCAGGATGATCAATAGTAGACATTCAAGTACAAAAACGTGCTTTGTTAGGATACAATGCCACAGGGAAGTGGAATAAGATGTGAACTCGAGGAAGGACAAGAATGATTAAAAAATTTCCAGGTGCTAAATCTCCTTGTATTTCTTAAGAGGATGGGGGGTGGGATACTAAGTTGCTATGGTATTTAAATTTAAGAGTAATTTAGCAACATGTAAAAATACCAATTTTTACAATTTTTCAGAAAATTTTTTGCATCTATTTTATTTTTTAGATGCCAATCCAAAAATGTGTTGAGGAAGCATATTGTTTTGCAAACTTCTTGTGTGGGGGTAAATGAGAATTTCCATTGCTTATTCTCGACCTGTAAAATGATTCTTTATGTGGAAGGGAATATTTGAAAGGGGGGGAAAAAGACTCCAGAGATAAGGTCTGGGACCTCCTGAGAGTTAGTCACCCTATTACAATTCTTACCCCAACAAGGGGATAAAGAATATGAGAGAAAAAAAAGACCTGGAAGTAACCCTAATTAAAGAAACAAAGTATGTGGAAACACTTGCCATATACTTGGGACATACTGGAAGCTCATTAAATGACAAGCCAATTATAGCTAAAGCTGCCAATCCTAAGAAGGAATTGTTAGGAGGCAAAGAAGACCCTCCTGTTATGAGATTTATATAATTAAGTGGGTTTACACCTCCAAAGTATTCATTATATTTATTTATAGTTTACCTATAATATTACTAGATTTTTAAAATATTTCTTCTGTTGTTTGTTTTTGGCAGAGATTAACACATTTCTTCTGCAGAGGTCTAGATGGTAAATGTTTTTGGTTTTGAGGGCAACAGAGTCGTGTTGCAACTATTCGGCTCTGCCATTATAGGGAGAAGGAAGCCTGCGTAATCCATAAACCAACAGGTGTGGCTGGGTGCCAATAAAACTTTATTTATGAACACTTAAATTTGAATTTCATGTAATTATCATGTGTCATGAAATAAGCTTCTTCTGATTTTTTTCAACTGCTTGAAAATGTAAAACCGTCCTTAACTCAGCTCACAGGCTGTACAAAAACAGGCAGTGGTCCAGCTGGGCCTGGGGGCAATAGCTTGTCAAACCCCAGTTTAAGGCGCAGCGCTCCAGGGCCCTTTATTCTACGAGCGGGCATAGCATCCAGAAGGACACACAAGAAGCTGTCCATTGTCGCGGTATTTTGGTAAGGGAAATGGGTGACAGGGTTGGAAGAAGGACCTGCGTTTCAGTGTACTCTTTGCATTGCTAACTGTGTGTTTCTGTCACTGTTTTAAAATTTTGAGTTTCCTTCGCTTTAAGCCCCTGCAGGAATCCTAACCCCAACAAACCTGATCTGAGCAGACTGCCACCTGTCTGGACTCTGGGGTAGTCTGCTGTTAGTACTTCAGGTCACCCACAGAGTGGGTCTACAGTCAGGAATGATAACTCAAATGCTACAGCGTTAGGGGAACTGGACTTCCTGAATCTCTTTCAGGAAGAATATGAATGTCAGGGAATTTGGCGTTAACTAAGAATGAAAAACAATACCAGTTATTTAACTGAGCTAACATTTCTCAAGGGTCTATTGTGTACCAGTCACTTGAGTTGATGGTGCCAAATTGACAGAAATATATAGAGGAAAATACAGTATAAGAATTCAAAATAAAGATGATCGTACCTGGAATATATTAGAGAGCTGTGATGTGCTGCGTAAGTATGGGGAGCTTGATGAACATGACTAAAAGTTTAGAAGGACAAATGTGGGAAAAAGTTAACATGGAGGGAAATCTAAGAGTCAGAGAACTGAAATCTCCTGTGTTTTAAAGACCAGAGCAACTGGGTCTTAATGGAAAACTGGAATTTCCTATCACAAAAAGAAGAGAAACTCGATCTAGAGCAATGGTTGTTAAATTTTGAGGGACTTTTCAATCCACTTATTACACAATATACAGATACATATATAATTATACATACTTCATGTATATAAATATATACACATTGAGCTGGTCAAGATGGAGGTGTAGATAAACACGCCTCACCTCCATGAGCAACTATAGCAAAAAATCCAACTAGACTACAAAACAAATATTGCCTAGAACTGTCAGAAAATTGAGCTGTGTGGAAGTCTGACAACCAAGGATTTAAAGAAATCACATTCACCCAGATGGGTAGGAGGGGTGGAGATGCAGAGAAAGTGGAGAAGGGCAGGACATGGAGAGGCATAGAGACGAGAAATGGGCAGTCCCATATCCACGTGTGGTGGATAAAAAATGGGAGGGATACCTTGGGAGTGAGGGATCCCAGCCGCAGTCCAGACCACCAGGAAGAGAGGTCCCCATAACTTCTGGTTGTAAAAACCAGGGGTTGAGGTGGTGGAAGAAACTGTGGGATTCTCAAAAGACTCACCTTAAATGTCCGTCAACGGACTTACGACTCGCGAAGAACTACTCCCTCTGGGATTCCGTACTAGGGCAACAGCTGGAAGGGCACCAGTGGCATATGAGGAGAAAGCGAAATGCCAGTGCTGGAAGACAACAAAACTCCAGAGGCCAGGCAGCAGCATTGTCCACCCTCTGAACCCTCCCCCCGACACAGAGCAACAGAGTGGTGACACCAGTTGTCCTGCCCTGGCTATTACCTAAGGCTGCGCCTCATACAACTTAACAGGTGCGCTTTTCTACTTAGACCGCACTACTAAGACAGGGAGTCAAAGCAGCTCTACCTAACACACAGAAACAAACACAGGAAGGCTGCCAAAATGAGGAGACAAAGAAATATGGCCCAAATGAAAGAACAGAACAAAACTCCAGAAAAATAACTAAATGAAATGAAGATAAGCAACCTATCAGGTACACAGTTCAAAACATTGGTTATCAGGATGCTCCAGGAACTCATTGGGTACTTCAAAGGCATAAAAAAGACCCAGGCAGAAATGGAGGCTGCATTAAATAAAATAAAGAAAAATCTACAGGAAACCAACAGTGGAGGCTATGAAGCCAAAAATCAAATCAACAATCTGGAACATAAGGAAGGAAAAAGCATTCAATCAGTATAGCAGGAAGAAAAAATAATTAAAAAAACAAAAAACAAACAAACATGCATAGGCTTAGGAACCTCTGGGACATCTTTAAATGCACCAACGCCTGAGTCATAGGGGTGCCTATAGGAGAAGTGGAAGAGGAAGAAATTGACAACTTATTTGAAAACATAATGAAAGAAAACTTCCCTAATTTGGTGAAGGAAATAGACACACAAGTCCAGGAAGCACAGAGAGTCCGAAACAAGTTGGACCCAAAGAGGACCATGCATCATAATTAAAATGCTAAAGGTTAAAGATAAAGAGAAAATATTAAAAGCAGCAAGAGAAAAGCAGAGAGTTACCTACAAAGGAGTTCCCATAAGACTGTCAGCTGATTTCTCGAAAGAAACTTTGCAAGTTAGAAGGGACTGGGAAGAAGTAGTCAAAGTGATGAAAAGCAAGGACCTACAACCTAGATTACTCTATCCAGCAAAGCTATTATTTAGAATTGAAGGGCATATAACATGCTTCCCAGACAAGGAAAAACTGAAGGAGTTCATTATTGCCAAGCCCTTATTATATGAAATGCTAAAGGGACTTATATAAGAAAAAGAAGAAGACCATTAACATTAGACTATAAGCATTAAAATGACAATGAATTCCCAACTATCAATAATTGAATCCAAATAACAAGCTAAGCAAACAACCAGAACAGGAACAGAATCATAGATATGGAGAACATTTGGAGGGGTATCAATTGGGATAGAGAAGGGGGGAAATGGGTGAAAAGATGCAGGGATTAAAGAAGCACAAATTGCTAGGTACAAAATAGACAGCGGGAGGTTAAGAACAGTGTAGGTAATGGAGTAACCAAAGAACTTATATGCATGACCCATGGATGTGAACTAAGGGGGGGGCAGGGATTGCTGGAGGGAAGGGGGATACCAGGCAGAGGGGAGGAAAGAGGAAAAATAGGACAACTGTAACAGCATAATCAATAAAATATATTTAAAAGAAAAATAGCTAGATATATACACATTGAATATTTACATAACAATTCATTACACATATTAAAACTTGAATTTCCCAAGTCCTCAGATAGCTTGTGAGTACGAATGAGGGCCCATTAATAACAGCTTTTACTGGCTTACTCTTCAGGACTTTCAGCTCTGTACCAGGGTCTTCTTCCCCGCAAGTATTTCAGGAGCGCTTTGGGGTCTCCTTGTGTTTATTCATAATCCAGTCTGCTCTGGCCAGTTATTCTCCTACTTTCCATGTGCATTGCAGGGAGCAGTACCCGACCAGTGGCCACTGTTCCTTTGCTGAACACTCTCATGGGTTACGGTGACGCTCCGGCAGCCACTGATGTTTCACAATTGCTTCAGAATGGCCTTGAGTCCTGTTGGGGTCAAAGTTCCCTTGTGACATGTGGCAGAGTTGTTGGAGGGTGAGGGCGGAGTTGAAATGAGCTTTCTCTCCTACTTATTATGTTCTGTTAGAAAGGACTTTCTTACACTTCAATGTGTCCAAGCTTCATTTTTATTTTAAACTTCTTCCCTTTTCATACCAGTGTGGCAAGAAGGCCTCTTAAATCTAGTACAGGTTGGTCAAACACTGTACTACATTGAGAATTACACATTTCCCCTGATGACTGTGGTTTGATCTGGGGTGAAGGTCATGGTTCCTGGCTCCCTCTGGCTCTAGAATGAGTTTTCTTCCAATAAATCCTTTGGCTTACTGGACAGTAGACTTTGGCAGGACCATTCCGTGCCATTGGTTCACCACATGGACCCGGATATGTCTGCATTCCCACAGTGGACACAGCTTGTATTCTTTCTCAGGAGATTCTCTCTTTTTATAAATTCTTCAGCCTCTGGTGTGTTCTCATCAGTTCAGATGAGCCCTATAGGATATTGCCTATCATAAGGAAATGTCTGCAGTTAGGGTAGATCTTACAATTATTTAACTAAGCAGTTCAATGTTGTCATTAAAAATATGGGTTCTTCAATATCAGTGAAAAAACAAAACAGAAACAGACTCTTAGATACAGAGAACAGACTGATGGTCACCAGAGGGGAGGGGGTTGGGGGGGCTGGGTGACGAAGGTGAAGGGATTGAGAAGCACAGATTGGTAGTTACAGAATAGTCATGGCGACCTAAAGCACAGCATAAGGAATATAGTCAATAATACTGTAATAACTGGATGGCGCCAGGTGGGTACTGGAACTACCAGGGGGAACAATTTGTAAAGGGTATGATTGTCTAAGTACATGCTCCTATGCTAGACCACTGAAATGAATACAAAATAATATGGAATAAAAACTATAGTTGAAAAAATTTTATAAGTAAAATAAAAACTACCCTTGAAACCACAACCTCCCTCAGCTGCTTCCCTACTATGACTCCTTTTCACACCTGACCTATTACAGCATCCTAATGCGCATCTTCCTCAACAGTTTTGAATACAACATGTAATTATCTGCATATTTGTGTGATTATTTTCTAATGTCTCTATTCCTCATTAAACTTGATGTCATAGATCATGAGTGCTTTTTTCCTTTCATCATTTTATGTACAAAGATCCAGCACAGAGCTTTTGAAAGCATGAACCAATGATTGAATGCCGCAAACGTCGTTTGGGGGACTGTCTGACCCGTAGCCGCATGCACCTGCTGTCCACCTCTGCTTGAACTGGATCATTCTGCTGAGTGAGAGAGAAAGAGAGACATGAGCAGTAGGAAAAGTTCTAATGGCATAAATATTAGTCCAATAAAACCCCCCATGTTCTCTTCCTGAGTAGGAAATATAAGTAGTTATATATCTGAAAACAAAGTGATTTCCTTGTGGAGGCAGGATTGAAAGGTTTGAAAGTCATTCTCAGAAAACAGCTTTGGAAAAGAGGTTCTGATAGCACATATCTTTATTATTTGACCTTTCGAATTACTTCTTCAGGGAGATAGAAGACATATTGGAAAGAAGAAAAGAAGGACGGAAAGAAGACCTTAAGATATAACTAAAAGAGAATACTACTTCTCCTTGGTTCTTAGATTAATTCTGTACATCTCCTCATGATGAAATTTCAGACATTTCGGTGAGATTTACCATTGTTTTTCTGTTTATCATAACTTCTTTTTATCCTAGATAAATAAATGGCCAAGGTAGACCATGACAGTGAAAACAAAAATCCCTTAAATTTTCTCTGAAAGGCAAAGATAAAGATCTTCAGGAAATACTTTCTGAATTTTTGACTTGCTGACAGAGTGCCTACTCAACTTAAGAAAATTCCAGTAGAAAGTGGTCTTACATTATTTTTATGTCTGTGCAAAAATACTGCTCAACTTCAGAATGAAATTTAAGATGTTAAATCATTGATTCAAGGCTTTTATATTTGTTTCTGTTTTCTTCTATATGTACAAGAGATAAAGACAACCAAAATGTCATCATGCTTTGCCCAAATCCCCAGGTGCTGACATTAAAATAAGAACATATGATGCTTTCCTAGATAAATCAGAGAGTATCTCTTCCAAAAGCACATACCCTGGTCATGTATAAGTCCAAATTAGTCCAAAATGATAAATACTGACAGAAAATACATTCAGAAAGGCCTTGGCAAATGTCAAGAGGGAGCCATTCACTGCTTTGTAAGTTAGTTAGCACTCTCCCTCCCTCTCTCTCTTTAACTATCTTCCCCCTCTTCCCTAAACTCTGTATTTATTTGTTTGCCTTCCAGGGTGTTTTTTTGAAGACCACAATAACAAAAGGCTCATTCTCAAATAGGAAAGTCTGGATGGGATCAAAAATGAATCTCATCCAACACTCTCACTTACCTGCCGCGGATGAATTTTCTCTGTCTGACAATTTATTTGGTAAGTTGTCAAGTTCATTTAAGTCTGTCAATACGTACAACACACCACAATTTAGAAATGCATGAGAAAAAAGCTTAGATGATGAGTGCAACAAAGAGTCCAGAAAATGTTTTTGTTCCTTCTAAGACCTCAGCAGAAGTTAGCTACTATGCAAGGATAGAGGTAGACAGAACCTTGGATTCATTGATGCTAATGGTCCTCTCTTTTATAGATGAGAACAGCAAGGCTTGTCCAAGGCCATGGGGCTCGATAATTAACAGAGCCGGGAGTAGAGACAAACTTCTGCTCTAGGGCTGAGTCTGATCTTATTGCAGCATGTACTAAACTATGAAATCATGATTCTTATGGTTTAATATTATACCTAGTAAAGGCTGAGGTCGCTCAGGCTATAGCTCTGCAATAGGTTTCCTACCCACCATCCTTCTGGTGCTGGGGGATTTATGGCACAGTGCCAGGATTAGTCATTTAAACTGTCTTGAGGACAAATTGTACTAAGTTGTTTCCAGTAGATCTGTAACTAGATAGTACCATAAAATTATATATTGCTCCACTTTATGAATTTATGAAAAAAATCTCATTATAAACCATTTTAATTGGGAACATCAGTGAAGAGTCATCAGGGGTAAATTTTGGACGGGATGATGAAGTTTTGTGCCACTCTTAAAATAATTCTCTTTTGCATAATGGCCCTATTAGTAGAGCGTGGCCCTGACCGTGTGGCTCAGTTGGTTGGGCTTCATCCCACAAAACGGAAGGTAACAGTTCAGTTCCCAGCCAGAGCATATGCCTGGGTTGTGGCCCACTACCTAACTGGAGGCATGTGAGAGGCAACCAATGGATGCTTCTCTCTCACATCGATGTTTCTCTCCCTCTCTTTCTCCCTCGCTTCCCCCCTGTCTAAAAATGCATGAATAAAATATTTTTTTGGAAAGAGAGAGAGCTTGGATGCTCGCAGTTATTCACTCTACATTAATGTATGGACCATGGTTGACAATGATAGTGAAAATGCAAACACTTGAAATTCTACAAAAGTCAGTGTTTGAAGGCATGATCCCCTATTTGATTGCAGACATCTCTGGGAGATGTTAATAGCTTATGCTGTTGTGTACCTGTCATTAGCACCTTAGTGTATAATGGTTTATCAGGTCCTTTCCAAGGAGAAGTCATTATTTGTATTACCTGTTTATATGTCTACCTGCCCCCAAACAGCATAAGGGTGTTTAAGGGCAGTGATGATTTGTATTAATCCTTGTTTGCACTTGATAAATAAGAATCAAGTCATAAATAATAGAAGGGAAGGAGAAAAGAGGTAAAGGAAAACAAGAGATGTTTATCAGTGGCTCAGAAAGACCAAAGGCCTCAGTAATTATTTACGAAGTGCCAGTTCTTGGACATACTTGCTGCATCTTGTTTCTTCCATTTGCCTTTTCTTCATCCTGCGGATGCGTTCAAGGCCAGCAGGCCCCCTGCCTCCATGTCCAGCTACTTGACCATTTGTATCTGGCCTGTCCTATAAGTCCTTAAAGTAATCAGTGTCTAGACATCTTTATAATTTTTGCTCTACCGATCAGAATGCACAGGATAATTAAGACTGTAGGTATATATCAGAGACTAAGGAAAATTCCACTTAAGGTTTTTTTTTCATATTATTGTAAAACTCCATCTTCTGCTCTGAAATTTTGCGATTGCACGTTAAGATCTCTAAACAAGCACACCAAGCTGAAGGTTGGCCTCAGTAGCCACGAGGTAAAAAGTTATGAGCAGGTAGAGCAGCAGTGGGGAGGGTGTCGTCAGGGGAGAAGCATCGGAAAGTGGTCGCTGAGGAAGCGCTGTGACCTGGGCGTCTCCTCTGCTGGACGGCATTCTTACCCAGTTTCCTCACACTTCATTTAAGGTTCCTGAGACTAGGCAGCACAGCTGGTCTCGGCTGGGGCAACTTCTTCAAATCTTCATCTGGTCACCTCTCCTGGTAAACTAATCTGAACCATGTGTGACCACGGGGACTCCTTTCCCCTTTCCCCCATTAAATTCTAGAGCCAAGGCTAAGCATTTTTTTCCCCACATCTCTTTTCCTCAGGGCCTCGGTATCATTCCACTCTACGTACTTGAGCTAAGGTACGCAAAGTAAGGGGTGAAGACTCGCATTTTGATTTCTATATTCCTCCCGTTCATCTTCTGTGTCCCGGTGACACTGATGGATTCCATGGACCTCCCACCCAGAGCTTAGGATACAGAGCACCAGGGAAAAGGCTGTGGCCCACGGATGAGTAACCCACAGTACCTCTCCCACTGCTCTTGAATCTTGAAATATAACAGATTCAGAAGTATTAACTCATGGGCTCATCTAGCCAGAGAGCTAAACTCTTTTCCAATGGTCTAACTGTGTAATCAAACCCAGTAGTCATGTTACAACAAGGGCCAGCGAAGTTTATGGTACAACACATGGAGAGCTATTGCTTCTTCCATCTAAATGTTGAGCACTGACTATATTTGGGTGATGTAATAAAGCAGGAAACAAGGCAGGCAAGCTCCTAGTGGAGGGGAGACTCACAGGATACACGCAAATAGATAAACAAGATAATATCAGATAGTGGTAAGAGCTATCAAAACAACAAACCAGGGTGATGTCATAGTAATTCGAAGAATGGGGCTGCTCTAAATGTCATGGTCAGACAAGGGGCCTGGGCAGTTAACAAACTGAGCTGAGACTGAAAGACGAGCCAAGGAGAACATCCTACATGGAAGGAATAGCAAACGTAGAGGCCCGAAGTCTAGAATGGACTGAGGGGGGCGGTTATTTCCTCACTTGCACTTCGGGCAGTTGAAGGATTGCAGATAGGATTGGGCTCTGGACCCTGCATGTCCTTGAACCAGCACTTGTAGGAGGAGATTATTAGACCTAGAATTCCAGGGCTCTTGTCCATAAATGGTTACCCTGAAAAGCAGATCTGAAACCAGGACTTGTGTGTAAGCAGTTTATGTGAGAGATGTTCCCAGAGGGCAGAAGCAAAGGACTGAGGGGCTGTGAGAGAGGCAAGGTGGAAAAACCACCGTGGGATGAGTTATAAGATCATTGCTGTGGGCAAGGAGAGTTTGATTCCACTGGGAGCAGCCTGGGGAATTGTCCTCTGAGGGACTGGGGGTGGGGACACTTCCTAGCTGACCTCTGGTTCCAGTTGGTTGAGAGTAGCCCCTGAGGGCAGTAAGTCCCCAGCACTTCTGGGCTGTGCCTTTGCCACTCCCATTGGAATAAAGCCAGGTAGTCTCTGGAGGTATTAAAGGTGTTTGGGACAGAAAGCAAAGAGATGTGTGGCATGCTCTTGAAATGATAAGCTGTCAACATGAGGTGAGTCTGTCAACATGGTATCTATTGAAGCTTCACATGAAATGAGGAGCTAAACCAAAAGCATGTTGACACCAGATGGGTCTGTCATACAATATAATGGGATTCTACCCCACCCTCTGTCCTCTCCCCAATCAATTGGAATACTCAAAGGAAGGCTAAGATTAGGGGTGGGTGCAGACTTGGTCTACAGTTCTGTTTTCTTAGGCTGGTCCTTGTAGAAAAGAAGGAAAGAAACTTGGACAGAATGGAATTATAAAAATAGGGCCGGGATCACTTGAGGAGGGCCTTTAATTTATCATGCTGCCACACACACATCCCTGACAAATCCAGATGGGAATCTAGCTCATCGGTAACTCAATCCACACACAGGCCTCAGAATGGAAGGACATGGTGACCTAAGAGAGTTAGGTCTCCTTTCCTTTGGGAGATCTTGCAAGCCAGGAAACTTGGTCAAAGATTAATTCAGAGGATTAAGAAAGACTTCTCTGGTGAATGAAGAAGGCATGATCTTTACATAATTAGTGCATAATAAAAGGTAATAATGACAAAGTCCACAGCTTCTCATGGTTAGACATAGTGAGTAAGGTAGGAGGTAGCATGTTAATTAATATCTATGTATTCTTGTAGCAAACCGTGGTTTAAGAACTCAAAAAATCACAGAATTTTCAGGCTGAGTAAGTAGAAAAGCATTCTAATAATAGCACAGAATAAGCAAGCGACGGGACAGTCTCTCACCAGACGCTCTCATTGCAATGAACCTGGCTCACTGAGCTCAGCGACACTGGTAGAAGTTCACTGAATACAAGTGAACATAAGCAATGAAATTGAAAGAATAAAGTCTCAGAGGCAATTGATACTCTCTGAACTTTAGTTTTTCTCCCTTATAAAGCAGAGATAATAATGACATCCAGTTCCCAGCTTTTTGGGAGGACTGAATTGCTGTGTGGGAAAGTGTTCTGGAAACTTCAAGGCATCATAAAACAGTATCATTAGTCTAGGGCTTAATATGTAGTTGTTATTATTTAAATTGTTGGAATGGTAAACACCACACTACTCATTAAAGGGCGGAAGTTCTGTTTATCTTAACACTGTTGAATGCAAAGAATTTTCGAGGAGCCAAAAAAAACTGACAGTGTGGAAATACGTTTCTGGGTGCTCTCAGGAAAGAAAGGCATGTTCTCATTTTGGCATTACAGCGTTGCTAGCGACAGCTCTGAAACCGGTGTTTTTAGATCAGTCTGTTACTGTATCTAACAGTCTTTGTAAAACCCCATTCCAAACGGGGCCCAGCAAGTGGCAGGAGGCATGTCCTCTATAGTTCTGTTCACTCAGACTCCATTTCCCGTAGCTACTTTTCATCACTTATTGCTTCTGTCACCTCTTCATGCCTGTTTTCTCTGGGTAGCTTTATTTTTACTGCAATACAGTTCTTGCCTGTCTTTTTGCTTAAATTAAAAGAATATTTCCAGTGTTACAGAATCAACCAGATGTTTTAAAATACAATTAAAGGTCCTGAGATGCAGTTTTGTGGAATATCCCTGACATTTGAGTTCAGGCATTTGTTCATCTCACCGAGTTTAACTCCAGTGAATGCAGTCCTGAGTTGGTGGGTGACTCAAAGCTGAGAGTCTCCAGAACACGGAAAGATACTATTAAAAATGGAGTTTTGTTTGAGCATAATTTAATATTTCTAATCCACATCTATCCCACAAATATAAGCAGTCCTTATGATTTTTATTAATGCACATGGCTTTGGTGTTTGCTCTGCCAGGAATCTTGGATCTGGGGTTTTTGTTAGTGAAGTTAAGAAATGGGTGAAAGGAAAAAAATATCTAAAAAGGCTTTCTTTATTATAAAATGTATCACTGCCTTTTTAAGATAGGGCAAACATAGCTTGTAAAAGGCACGCAGCAAGGCCGAGGATGGCGGGCCGGTTGGCCAGCTGGTGGGCAGATCCGTCGTCATCCAGGGCATGCCTCTTGGCTTTGCAGACCAAGACCTGTGTCTCAGGGGCACTTAGAAGTGCGCACTGAGTTGAGAAAGGTTGGCTGTAAAATTCATACCTTTGCAAATTCATACCTTTACAGTGACAAAAGGGGTTGTGATAAAGATAACAGCACCGATTCTCAAGGGCTTTCTACATGTCAGGCATCGGGCTGGGAACATTTTAGATTTCTTAGCAGACAGACTTCCCACATTCTCTGCCATTTACTAGTAGGTGGTTTGGGGCAAATTCCTTAACTTTGCTCAAGATACTTGCCTTATTTATTACAGTTCTCAGAAGAACACCTGGCATATCATAAGTACTCTATGTAACTGTTTGCCATTATTATTAATTTTCGCAACACTCCATAAGGTAGATACCATTGCTATTCCCCTGTTCCTGGGGAGAAAGTGGAGATTTAAAGGTGTTAAATAATCTACTTTAGGTCCCTTAGAGAGTACGGGGGCAACCGAAATATGATCAGGACCAGCAGCAGAATCGAATGGTTAAGGACCCAGACTAAGAGAGTGCTCCTGTTCCCCTCAGCGGCGAACGTCTTTCCGAGAAGGTTACCTCACTCCAAGTCCGTTGACCAAGACTTGCATCAAGGGTAGTTCTCAGAAAAGCATTGCCCACGTATACTCTGGGAGTTTCCTTTTTTTTTTTTAATAGCTTCATAGCTGGTGCCCCCACTTGCCCTGACTGGTGTATCATTCTCATTGCTCCCAAGTACCATCTGTAACAGTGCTGTTCAGTAAAATTCCTGTGATGATGAAAATGTTCTAGATCTACTTTGTTCAATGAAATAGCTACTAACCATGTGTAGCTACAGAACACTTAAAATGTGACTAGTGTAACTGAGGAATTGATTCTAATTAATTTAATTTAAATTAATTTAGGTAGACATATATGGCTAGTGGGTACTCTTCCAGACATTGCAGAACTGTTGCAGAAAAATGTACTGTATTTCTATTTTTTTAATCTCTTATGTGTACTTATTCCTAGTTGTGGTACAAAACAGGTGCCTTTCAATAACGATATTCACTTGGATTTTTAATTTTTTAATTGAATTTATTGGGGTGACACCAGTTAACAAAATTATACAGGTTTCAGGTGCATAATTCTACAACACATCATCTGTGCATTTTATTATGTGTTCATCATCCTGAGTCAGGTCTCTGTTCATCGCCCTTTATCCCCCTCAGCCCTCTCCTACCACCCCCATGAAAAAATGTATTTTTAGAAAAAAAAATAACATGAGGTAGTTAGTCATCACTGAGAGAGGCGAAGAGATCCAATTAGTCTAATTATGAGAACATCTTGTGTGGATTTTATTCAGTAATGAAGTTTTCTTAGATCAGCTAAATTATCCTACTCATTGTTTCTTTTTTTTAGTATAGAACTTTCTGAGGGCAAGAGACAGACCCACTTGTTTGACCAGTGAGAAACTGAGTACAGAATTCTTGAAATAGAAAATTCAGAGGTAGTTTGCCCCAGTTCACATCCTGTGGGTAGCTCTTGTACCAAAGGTCCCCTCAAGACAAGGATAGCTCTTGGGTTGTAAGGAGAGGAGAATGAGGTCAGAAGTAAATAGGGTTAAGAACAGCTTTGCAAATGGTAACCCTCGACTGAGCAATTCAAACTGAAATATACCCATGGGCCATTACTCTTCTTTTTCGACAATTAGGGCCAGTGTGCTTTAGTTTTTCAGCCACAGGGTTTTGACTCAGAAGACCTTAGTTAAAGTTTAAGTTTTATCCCTTAATAACTGGATGACTTCAGACAGCTCATTGAACTTCACTGAGTTGCCTTTCTGAGTCTGTAAAATAGGGTACAGAGAGTGGGTATCATAAATAACACCTTCCTCAAAGAGTGCAAGGGAGGACCAGGTGAAATAATGCATGTGTAACCACACTGAGCTTGTGTAGGCTGTAGAAACATCTTGGCAATGATTGTTACATTTATACAGGTCACGCTTTCCTTTTAAAATTGCTTCTACATTTATTATGTCATTTTCTCTTCACAAAAGGTCTATGAGGGAAGTAGGGAAGGAATTATCTATGTTTTACCATCTGTTGATAAATGCAAATGAGATCCGCAGGAGTTGAGAGACTGGTCTAAGGCCACACAGTGCCTCTGCTTGCATGATACCTGAGCCCAGCCCTGGGCCCGCCGAGCCCCATTCGAAAGCCCTCTCTTCCCCAAACAATCCACGGTCCCAAGCTTGAGATCTCCCAGTTATACTGCAGAAATTATTCCTACTCAATATGCAGGAATGGCTACCCCAAAACATGAGTCCAAAGCTGAACAGTCACAGCATCAATATAATGATGACGGGTAACCACCCATTGGGCTGAGCATTTTATAAATATTATTTTATTTTATTTTCATAATAATTCTATGAGATTATCTGATTATCAGGAAACTGAGGCAGAAAGCGGTTCAGGAATTTGTCCACGGTCCACAGAGCTAGTGAATGCCAAGGGAGCCTGAATGTGCTAGTTTGCTGAAGCTGCTGCAGCCCTGCCAACAGTTGGTTGGAGCAGCGCCCCATAAACTGAAAGGCCATGGACTCAATTGCCAGTCAGGACACATGCCTAGGTTGCGGGTTCAGTCCTCAGTCAGTGCACATACGAGGGGCAACCTCCTGAGGTTTCTCTCTCACATCAATTTTTCTCTCCCTCTCTCGCTTCCTTCCCCTCTCCCTCTGAAATCAATAGTGTGTCCTCGGGTGTGGATAAAATAATAGCTACCACAATGAAATACCACATATTGGGTGGCTTAAACAACAGAAATGTATTATTTCATCGTACTGGAGGCAAGAAGTCCAAAATCAAGGTGCTGGCAAGGTTGGTTCCTTCTGAGGGCTGTGAGGGCGGAATCTATTCCTGGCCTTGAAGAGCCTTGGAGAACATTGACTTGTGACTGTTTTTACCTCTGTGTCTCTTCACAGTGGCTTTTCTCCATGTATGTCTTTCCCTGGTCCAAAATTCCATTTACTATAAGGACGCCAGTCCTATGGGATTAGCAACCAACCTAATGACCTCATTTTAACTTGATTACCTCTGTAAAGATCCTGTCTCCAAGTAATGTTACCTTCTGGGATCCTGGGGTTAGAACTTGAGCATATTGATTTTGGAGGAGCACTGTTCCACCGAAACGCTAGATATGAACCCAGCTCAACTGACCTAACGCTGTTAAGAATTATGCTTTAATGCTTCCTGATGTTATAAAACAATACCAGTCTTTGGCCTTTCGATAGGAACAAATTTCAAGACCTAGCGCATGGCACTTGGTTCCCCCAATCCACGTTTAGAGCAACGGAACAGGAATATTCTCCATAAAATTTCTTAAAGTGGAAAATGCTCCCCCAAAATGTTTATCTAAGAGGCTGGTTTCCAGCTTACTAGGTAATTTGGCATCGAGGACTTTTCTCATAAACATTTACAAATATTCTGCTCGGTAATGAAGTTAATCAGTAAGCCACACAACCTCTGGCCTCCGTCACTCCTTACCTAGTCTCATTTTCAGTTGCTGGGAATAAGGTAAGAATGGTAATGCAGTTTCAGGAGTTAGACAATCCAGCTCCAATTAGTCCTTGCCCCAGCTGCACATCGTCAGGATTTATCATGGAAATGATGGGCACGAAGACCGCTAAAGGTAGGACTCTGCTCATGGCTGCCCTTGGTCGAGCTTCTGCAGCTGGCCTGAGGAAATGGGGCAGACTTTGGTTTGGGATGACAGTAACAGATCTCTAGCAAACATGGCTGAGTCAGAACCCAAAGACTGGAGTGAGAAGTTGCGGTAGGGTGAATTTTATGGGCCTTTATGTAGATATTTCATTGAGGTTAAATGTAAGTATGTTTTTCCTAAAATTCTTCATTGGATATTATGTAAAATTGGCACCATTGTTTCAAGTGAAACTCTAGGCAGTTCTAACAGGAATGTTTGTGGACCCTTGAAATAACATCGTAAAGTATATTATTTAATGCAGTGTTTTAAAAATGGCAAGTCTCAGATCCCAGAGGTTTATGAAATCTATTTTGTGGCTTGTAACCAGCATTAAAAACTAGAATAGAATAGAATAGAATAGAATAGAATAGAATAGAATAGAAATCTCAGTGTGCACCTAAAGAGTTGAAGGAAAGTGTTGCTTCATAGAAATTTTGTTTCAACTACTTATGTGTAAGTATGTACAGGAGTCCAGATAGAAGATACATTTCAAACTATGGGTTGTGGTGAGAAAAATAAAAAGAGATTGAGAAACACTTATTTTCTGAACTGATTTCATGGCCTATTTCTCCTAATAGTCTATGGAAAATCAGACGAGTTAAGAGTTCAGCTTTAGGACTAAGCTATTTATTTTTTCTGAAGCAAAACTCGGATTATTATTAAAATGTAGAATGAACAGTATATTTGGCCTGTTTTAATATCTTCTCAAAATAGCTTCTTACCTTTTAGATTTCTAGCTAAAAGAGAAACTCTAACCATTTATACAATAATTACAACATTGAACGTGTTGTGGCCACAGGCTTGGCAGTGTACTAGTTTGTTTAAATGTGATATTCAAAGAGGACTCATGGACATGGACAGCAGTGTGTGATTGCTGGGGGGCGGGGTATAAGGGGGCTAAATGGTAATGGAAAAAATACAGTAAAGACTCAATAAAAAAAGTATCTAACTATTTCGAAATGGAGATTAGTTGAAAGACTGAGGAAGTAAATTTTCTATTATGTCAATTTAACATTTGTTAAACATTTACACTGTGCCAGGCTTTGTGTAAGGTGCCAGGAATAAAAAAGGGAATATGATATGATATGATGTGATGTGATATGATATAATATCCATATCATATCTGTGAACTACAAAAAGTTCACAGACTAATCACAACAATAACACAAATGTATTGAACGTTAATGTTGTCAGGCACTACGCAGTTTACGTTCTTTGTCTGTCTTTGTCTTCACTACAACCTCCCATCTAGATATATTATCTTATTCCAACTTTGGAGAGGAACAGACAGTTAAAGAGGTTCAATGTCTTTGGCAAGTTCATACACGTAGCAAATTGTGGGTGAATGGCGTCCAGAGTTGTCCACGAGGTGGGACCCTTGTAACCAGTGTGTCATTTTGTCTCAAGTTTAGTGTGGAAGATAAGCGTGTAAACAAACACAAATGATTGTAACCTGCTTCTAAGTGCTGTGGTAGAGGCGTGTGCAGAGGGTAGGAGAGATCGGTTCTACCCAGGGGAGCGCAGACAGGCGTCACGGAGGAGGTGGTCAGCGACAAACCAAGGGGAGGCACCAGCATCGGGGAGGCCTGGCTCCAGGGAAAGCCAACAAGTCCACAAGTGAAACTGCATCCTATAGCCAAGAAACCATGAATTAGGAAATAAATGAGGCTGAGAAGGCCATCTTCCCACTCATTTTAGTTGGCACCTGTGATATGTTTGCCGGGGTCAGCACTGCACCAGGAAGGAAAACTGAATAAAACCTGGACCCTTTATTGGGCTCTGAAGCTGTGAGATCATGGAAAGTGCCACGGTTATTACATGAACCTGATTCTTCCCTGCAGGTGCACAGTGGTTCTGACCACAAACTCCTTAGAGCTGCACGAATGTGATATCATTAGCTACATGTGGCTATTTCATTTTAAATTTTAATTATTTAAAATTAAATGAAAAATTTATTTCTTCATTATCCCTAGCCATGTCTCAAATGCTCACTATTCCATATGGTTAGTGGCTAAAGTGTTGACAGGCACAGAGCACTTCCATCACGTGGGAAAGTTCCCTAGATGGTCCTCCTCTAGAGAAACTATTAAACGCTACAGTCTCTCCATCCAGGAGAATTTGCTTTCCTTGGCGGGGGGTCTCAGACTGCCCTAGAATCTATTCAAGTGTTCCCATTTAAAAACTCTTACCTCAACTCTCATACTCTCATTCATGTAGAGTTTCCTGTAATAAGGAATCCAAATTTTCCAACTGCTTGATAAACTGATTAAAAAAAAACAACCACTCACAGATTCAAACCTGTGTGTGTGTATCCCTTTAAATTATATTAAAGTAGAAATAAATTTACCTTTTTCAGAAAGCATACTCTAAACTTGACCTGCCTCTGCTTATACTCTATAAGAAATTCTGTGGTTTTTACTTGGGTTTATCGCAGCCTTTGTCATTCCTCCTGGCAACACACACACAAACACACACACTCTCACACACACACACACACGAGAAAGGCTGTTGCCTTTTCTATCTGTTGTCTACCTGTCTTATTCATTGCTTTATCTTCAGAGCCTGGCACAGTATCTGGCAAATAGTAAGTGTTCAATATATGTATATAAGTGAAAAAGTATCCTATCATTTATGTCATCAAAACAGACCAATAGATATTAGCAATTACTAATTAACTATCCATTAACTGTCACTAAACTCAGAATTTTACTACTTTCTTCAGGAAACAAACATGTCTTTTTTATGACACTCAACTTGTCAAAACTTTTTCTCAATAAGCATTTTATAGTCGGAACTACCTTATGAGATAGCAAGGCTGGGTGTTAATAGCCCCATTTTACAGAAGAAATTGAGACAAAAATGTTACGCAGTGGTTCAAGGTCTTACAGTCAGTTCACAGTAGCAGTTGCTCTAGTACCCCATTTTGAAATACAATTGCCATGGTGGTTTTTTTTTTTTTATTGTAATTTGACTGTGTGTTTATCGTCTCTACTCTGTAGAGACTTGGTGGGGACACTGAAACACTAGAAGTATTCAATCGGTGTGTTTCGGAAATAGAGATGTTGTTTATTGTGTACCAATCTCCTGTTCTTACCATGTTTCATTGTTTCATGTACTAGAATTGTTGTTTTTGTGAAAGCTTTCCATTTTAATTAAGATGATTCCAGAGACTGATATGATGTGGAGACCGTGATCTGACTTGAGTTGGGACTCCACTGTGTCTCTTGGTCATTAAAAGATTTGTTCTGTGGAAAGAATGCTCAGAGGTCTTGAAATTGTCATACAAGAAGAAAAACATATGCATTTTCTTGGATTCTACAGAATCCAGATTCTGTCATTAACTGATTGACCTCAGGCAAGTTGCTTAACCTTCTTGGAAGTGTAGGTGCAGAGAAACTAGGCTTGTGGTGGAGATGCAGAGTCGATTAGTGGTAAGATGGTTTGGAGGATAAAATCTAGCTGTAAGTGCAAGTGAAACTTGTTAATGCTAAGTTCTTTTCGATCCTGTTCGCTCCGGAAATTTTAGGCATTGAATCATTAAATAAGTCAGGATTTTATTTATAGTTTTTCTTTTTTCTGTTATACTTCCATATATTTATGATCTTCCATTTTGTGGCCTTTAGAGAAATCTTTTTGTCTGTTCGATGTTCTGACTCAATGCTGGTTGTATATGAATAAGTCGAACATGAAAGAAGACATTGATATCTGCACAGACATTGTATACTTGGTGCTCTGTCAATCATTTCCTGGGTCAATGCAGAAAGCATTCTTTTTAACAAACATTAAATATGCATATACTCCACTTTGCTATTGTCAAAAAGCCCTGAATTCTAATGCCCATGGACCATGCTAGTCATACACTTACAGACATTTTAGGTGTAAAGAACTATAATATTATCCAGCATGGAGTCTTCTCTTTACAGACGAGTAAAGGTTGGCCCAGGCAGGGAAAGTAAGTACCATATAACTAGATTCAGAGTCAGGACTCCCAGGGATATAGAGTCAGGGAAAACTTCCAAGAGAAACCATACTTAAAGGGGAAGTTAGAGGTAAGTGGATATTAGTGAGAGGGAGCTCTCCGAGGGGATAGCTGTATAGAGGGGCAGTCCCAGGTTCAGAAGGCAGCACATGGGAAAGTTCCTGAGTCTGGGATCAGCAAGGAGCATTTAAGGAATGGCTGGGAAAAAAACAGGTAGGGTCACATTGAGCACTTCAGATCTAGTTAGAGGTTATCTGCAAGTAGAGCATTGAAGAGACTAAAGAACTCAGAGAGAAGAGAAAGACTTTACTGTCTTGCTCTAGAGCATCACACAGCTGAAGTTATCCTAGAGAGGAACAGTTCAGCCCATGGGCTTTGAAGTCAGACTCCCAGAGTTCAAAGCCCAGCTACTTAGGTAGGCAGGAGTAAAGTCGCTGAAGTTCTCTATGCCACAGACTACTTGTTTGTAAGTGGTGTGATAACGTTAATTGCCTCATGGGATTCTGTGAGAAGGATAATGTTAATTACTTCAGAGGACTTTGTGAGAAGGATGTGAAAATAGACAAGTGCCTGGCACTAAGAAGAACTCTAAAGTTCTTCTAAAAGTAATAGTAGTAGAAATAATAATAATAATAATAACAATAATAATAATAATAATATTAACCATCTTGGGAGCGTTGTGAAGAGCATTCTACGGGTAGAGACGCATAGATTCACAATCCCTAACTGACAATTCCAAATTCCAAAAACTAAAAACTAAGTATTCTTTTCGAAATGGCACAAACTTCTTCAGTGGCAAAACCTGATCTAAATGAAGGTGAGGGCACTTGTGGCCTTCATTGGTTTCCCTACTGGGAGTATTCACACACTGCTGTGAGAAAATACTGCTGCTTGGTTCTGGGTTCTTCCCCAGACTGTGCTGGAAGATCTAATACTGTATTCCATTCTCAACCCCAAACCACTCTGCATTTGAAAACACAGGCAACTCCAAAGGTTTCGGAGGACGAGCTGTGGATCTGTATTGTCTCAGTCTTCCGCAACCTTTGCTATAGGTATTTTCATCCCAAGCCCACTGCTGTGAAAACTGGGGCTCTCAGTATTTAAGTGATTCACTCAGTCTCATTGTTCTCAGAGGTACAGTTGGAATTTTGGTCTAGGGCGGCCTGATTATGCTTTGAAGGATCAGACACATTTGTATACTCTCCTATATCTTATTTACGTCTATGAAATTTTCTAATGATTTGTCTAATTTAAATGCTGCTATTTTCTAAAGAGCCATAGTTCATGTTTCTAGGAAACAAGCATTTTCACAACCTGATAGTTTTCTATTACATAGAGCTTGTCTTAAAAAGGGGCTCATTTCACAATGGCAGGAGGAGTAACGCTTATGACTATTTGGGTGGCAGCTATAATTCATCTCGCACCTTATGCGTGCACACCTTTAGCAAAGCACTTGCATTTTGAATGCATTATCTCATTTAATCCGTACATCAACCTAACGAGGTAGGTATTAAATCCTATTTTATGAAGAGAAAACAGAGGCTTAAAGATGTTAAGTAAACTGTCAACATGCACAGATAGTAGATAATAAAATAAAACTAGGAACTGGACCCACGTAGACAGATTTCAGGCCCTACATTTTGTGTGTGTGTGTGCATTCCCCCACCCCAGAAAACGGCGCAGCAATCTCACTTCCCACAGTCATTGTCACCCAGTGTCCTTTGTACTGTGCAAAACGATCCCTCACACACACACACACACACACACACACACAGTGCTTTTTAATGTTCATGAAAATATGCACATTATTCTATAGCTTAATTTTTTCAAAAAGCACCACATTGTAGAAAACTTTCCATATCAGCACAATATATATCGACAGTATTTTTTCACATCTACATAGTGTTTCATTGTATGGACATTATATAATTTATTTAACTAGACTCCTGTTGATGGATATTTAAATCATTTTCAGGTTATGGTTCTTACAAATGTTACTGCAAATGAACACTTTACACAAACTTTTTTTCATCCGGACACAAGCATAACTTTAAAATGAATTTTCTAGCATTGGATTGTTGGGTTCAAAGAGTGTTTAAGTCTTAAATACTGAAAGATATTGACAAATGGCCCTCCAAGAATTTTACTCTCCCAAGAGTGTGTATTGTCAAACTTTTTAACTTTTATATATTTAAGGGTGAAAACTGTGATATTTTCTTTGTAGTTTCATTTTAAATTTAATTATTGGCAAGGATGTGCACATTTTGATATCTTTTTAACACACTTGTGTTTTTATTTCTAAAAGCTGACCATTCATATCTTTTTTCCCTTTTCCATGGAATGTTAAATATTTTCCATGGTGAATGCTTTTTTAACAGTGTTTTTTGTTTTTGTTTTTTAAATGTTCCTCTTTGTTTTCTTTTTTCCATGTCGAATGTTTTCTTACTGATTCACAAGAGCTCTATACATAGTAATGATATAACTGTTTGGTCTGTCCTTTATATTGGAGCTATTTTTCTGAGCTTATAAATTAGTTCTTTTAGTCTTTATGCAGAAGTGTTTTGATGTAAAGAAGTTGTTCATTTTTATAGAGTTAAATATTTCAGTCTCTTCTTAGAGCCCACACTCTTAAACAGACTGTACGCTAAACTGCTTCTCTAATTTACAGAATGGTAATGTTAATTCCAGTCTCGTTGTCGCTTTGCTCAGGTGTACTAACAGAACCAACAGCGGGCCCTCTGGGGCAGAATCTAGAAGTGGAACCATACTCGCAGTACACCAGCATTCAGTTTCCCCAAGCTCAGCCACAGATATCCTCGTCGCCCTATTATTCCAACCTGGGTTTCTGCCCCCAGCAGCCTGAAGAATGGTACTCTCCTGGAATATATGAACTCAAGCCAATGCCCGCTGAGACTCTCTACCAGGCAGAGACTGAGGTGGTAGAGATTCCTGTAACAAAGAAGGCCCGAATGGGCGCGTCAGCAGGGAGAATCAAAGGGGATGAGCTATGTGTCGTTTGCGGAGACAGAGCATCTGGATACCATTACAATGCCCTGACCTGTGAGGGGTGCAAAGGTAAGTATGTTTTGGTCGGCAATGTTCTCTTTGTTAAGGTTTTACTATGTTGGTTGTCAAAATCCCTCCAACTGGATTCTTCCCTTTTCCCAGATAACTTCCCATTTTTCTCCTACCTCTTCCTATCTCCTCGCCTGTGTTTAAATGTCTTAGATCGCTAGGAAAAGTCTGTTAGAATACTTCGCTTAGATATAAGTAATTTTTTTCCTATTTACAACCTTACACATAGTTAAGAAATTTATGATTGTGGATTTTGTTTTTGTTGTTTTTTTTTTAAAGAAACTTGAACTTATGTCTTTTAAAATTAAGAAAGAAGAAAGTAATAGCTTATTTCAACAGATATTTCATTTAGCAGGAACCATCTGTGAGATGCTATGGAGGGTAGGGAGATCAATGAAATTTCTATCCATTTAGAATGAATAAAACACAACACATGAAATATGAAAATAACTCAGTGTGAAGCCCTATGTGTGATTACTCTCCCAAGGACTTAGGTAATAAGTTTATAAAATTTCAGAGGAAAGAAGAGAGTGGACTAGTAGGTTAACCTGTTTATCTTTGTATTTCTTCATTCAACAAATATTTATGGAACGCCTACCATGTGTTAAGCACTCTGCTAGTTTCTACGACATTGAAAGCTGAATAAGAGCTGCCCTTGAGTGGAATCTATGAATGGCGTGCCGAATTCAGGTTCCCAGATGGCCATGATTGCCATGCAAATAAACAGTCACAGAAGAATGGCTCAAGGACACTTCAAACCTTTGAAAGTTCAAATGACCGGATTGTGTAAAAAAGCTACATCGGTCACCTCTTAAAAACTTGATGTGATGGCATTAGATTTTTAAAACATAAAGCAGTGTTTATGCCCCACATTTAAAAATTAAAACTGATCTATAAAGCAAAATTAAAAGATCTCATTTATGACCTTCAAAATATCCTTTTTTTGTGTATGTGGAGAGTCAAGTTTGTCTAGGTACAAAAAGAACTTGTAAGTTCTTTGAAGACATAGATTATGTCTTCGGCTCTGTTACTCCCCATAGCACCCAACACAGTGGCCACTATATAGTCAGGATGGAATGAATGTTATTTGAATGACATGGAAATCTGCGTTCATCACTAGGACTTTGTATCTCTAACTCTACTTTGTAAAAATATATGCAAGCTCTTTTATCTTACTTCACTTTTTTGTACCCCCAAATGATAAAAGTAAATATTACCCTTCCACCTCCAAATTTGGTGGCAATTGTTTCTCTTGAGCAAGCAGAGTTTTGGAGATGGAAATCTGATTTTGTAATGGTTTAAAAAAAAGGAGAGAGAGAATTGAAAGTTGTAAGGGAGTAGATCTTAAATGTTCTCCAAAAATAAAAAAAGAAAGAGAGAAATAAATAAATAAATAGTAAATAAATAAATGGTGGCGACGTGACCTGATGAAGGTGTTAGCTAAGGCTGTGGTGGTCATCATTTTGTAATATGTAAGTATAACAAATCAACATGTTATAACCTTAAATTTACATAATGTTATATGTTAACTATATCTCAATAGAGCTGGAAAAAAGAAACAAAAAAAACTGAAATTGAAAAGAGGGAGAGTTGAAATAAAGCAGGGAGGAATCGCTAATTGGTTAGAAAAAAAGGAAAGTTTCAAAATGATCAGCCTGAAAGTTGGATTAAAATAAAAATAAAATTCTACACATAGATTTGAGAAATCCGTTGCCAACCTACATATAAGAAAAAGAGCTCTGTGGTAGTTCTAGTCAAAAAACGACCGGACCCTGGCCAGGTTGCTCAGTTGGTTAGAGCATCCCCTGATATGCCAGTTTTGTGGGTTCAGTCCTGGCCGTGGCACATCCAAGAGTCAGCTAAAGAATGCATAAATAAGGGGAACCACAAATCGATGTTTCTTGCCCACTCTCCCTTCCTCTCTCTCTAAAAATCAATTTTAAAAAGTTGCTATGTCTGTTACGCTGGAGTGTGAAATGAGGACCAAAAGGTGCTGTGTATAGAATGGTGCATTTTGGGCGTAATTCAAGAAGTAATTTTCTGACACATCAAGAAGTCCTCCAACAATGAGATAGGCTTCCCGCCTCAGATGATAATGAACCCCCTCATTATTATGAAAATGCAAAAAGTGATTAGGTGATCAGGCTTGGGTCCTCATACAAGACATTTCTGCATTGTATGGGAAATTATATTAGTTCTTCTTTAAATCTTCTGACTCTATAGTACAACCATTTAAAAAGTTCTAATTATTTCATGTCTGTTTTTGCTTGTCTTCTGACCTAGCTTGTAAATTTTATAATTCAAAAATGTGTATAGTTCACGCCACTCCTATTGTTATGAATTGATGAAAGGCAATGTTAGTATGGGTTTTCGAAGCGCAATGCTATTGGCATTTTGAGCCGGATAACTCTGGGGTGGGGGAACGTCTTATATACATTGTGGAGTGTTTCTCAGCATCCCTGGCTTCTACCCACTAAATGCCAGTAGCATCCCCCTAATTGTAACAACCAAAAATGTCAGGAGATTTGGTCAAATGTCTCCTAGGGAGCAAAAATCAACTCTCTTGCCTTTAAAGTAGAGGGTGCATCCCAGAATAGAAGGAGATACAGTGGCTATCCAGCTAGCCCATTGATTTTGATTTGAGACTTTGCACTCCCCCTGCCCCGGCCTGCCATGGCAGCAAAAGGACCTGAGCACAGGGGACGACATGACCTGGAACCAAGCAGAAACCATGCTCTGCACCAGGGATTGGCAGGTTTTTTCTGTAAAGACAGGTAGTAAATAAATGTTTTAGGTTTTTCACCATAGTGGCCTCTGTTACAGTTGTGCAACTCTGCAAACACAGCCATGCGAAGAAGGGGCATGGCTGCGGCTTTACTTAGCTTACAAAAAATAGGCAGGAAAATTAAAAATAAGACAAAACAAAACAGAGAATGGGCTGAATTTGGCCCATGGACCTAGCTGTAGTTTGCTGGCACCTCTTTTAGACCAATGACTCTCCAGGGCCAGTGCAGATGAACTGGAAGCGGCACAACACTCAGGGCCTGGGTGCAAGAAATGTAGCCATGTTTTGTATAATTGGATTTAATTCAATTTCAAGCCTTGGCGACAACTTTATTTCATTTAATTCAGGATTATTGTACTCACCATCCTCATCCCCACAAAAAAAGTCATTTTTCTAGGATTTTGCCTAAGTTCCAGGATTTTGCAGCCTTGTGGAAGGATTGGGCACTGGTGGGGGAAATTTAGTGTCTGGGAACTCTTTCTTTTTTAAAACATATTTTATTTATTTATTTCTAGAGAGAGGGGAAAGGAGGGAGAAAGAGAGGGAGAGAAACATCGATGTATGGTTGCCCCTCATGCATCCCCACTGGGGGTCTGGCCCGTAACCCAGGCATGTGCCCTGACTGGGAATTGAACCAGTGACCCTTTGGTTCACAGGCTCGCACTCAGTCCACTGAGCCACACCAGCCAGGGCCGTGTCTGGGATCTTGAAGCTTAGGCTTTGGTGACTGAAAGCCAACAATTGGCTCCTTTGTGCTTTGTATATGTTCTCCCGAGAAAACGAGTGAAAGTTGTCCTGGCTTAGTGAGTGGGGAAGAGGCGCATGGAACAGGGCAACATACCAAAGAAAGAACCAGTGCCCCGTGCCAGGCAGCCTGTCAGCTGAGCCAGTGTGGTCCTCCTCTCCCACACCCCCTTGGTATCTGGGCTTACGAGGTGCAAGATGAATTTCACTCCATGGTTTTCCACCAAGGAGAGTGTGGGCTTTGGGGTTTGACAGGCATGCATTGAATCTAGGCTCTGTACTTCTTCTTTTTTAAGTATATTTTATTGATTATGTTATTACAGTTGTCCCATTTTTTTCTGCCCTTTATTCCCCTCTGCCCTGCACCCCACCCCCCATCTCACCAGCATCCCCACCCCACCTTAGTGCATGTCCATGGGTCAGATATGTAAGTTCTTTGGCTTCTCCCTTTCCTATACTATTCTTAACCTCCCCCTGTCTGTTTTGTACCTACCATTTATGCTTCTTATTCCCTGTGCCTGTTCCCCCATTCTCCTCCTTCCCCTCCTCACTGATAACCCTCCATGTGGTCTCTGTTTCTGTGATTCTGTTCCTGTTCTAGTTGTTTGCTTAGTTTGTTTTTGTTTTTAGGTTCAGTTGCTGATAGTGGTGACTTTGTTGTCATTTTACTGTTCATAGTTTTGATCTTTTTCTTAGATAAGCCTCTTTAACATTTCATATAGTAAGGGTTTGGGGATGATGAGCTCCTTTAACTCGACCTTATCTGGGAAGCACTTTATCTGCCCTTCCATTCTAAATGATAGCTTTGCCAGATAGAGTATTCTTGGATGTAGGTCCTTGCCTTTCATGACTTTGAATACTTCTTTTCAGCCCCTTCCTGCCTGAAAGTTTCTTTTGAGAAATCAGCTGATAGTCTTAGAGGAGGTCCTTTGTAGGTAACTGTCTCCTTTTCTCTTGATGCTTTTAGGATTCTCTCCTTATCTTTAATCTTGGCTAATGTAATTATGATATGCTTTGGTGTGTCCTTCCTTGGGTCCAACTTCTCTGGGACCCTCTGAGCTTCCTGGGCTTCCTGGAAGTCTATTTTCTTTGCGAGATTGGGGAAATTCTCCTTCATTATTTCTTCAAGTAAGTTTTCGATTTCTTACTCTTCCTCTTCTCCTTCTGGCACCCCTATGATTCAGATGTCAGAACGTTTAAAGTTGTCCTGAAGGTTCCTAAGCCTCTCCTCATTTTTTTTTGAATTCTTGTCGGGTACTTCATATATCAATCAGTGTTAAGTGAAAGAAAACAGAAACCAAAATTTCAAGGAGAAAGGAATTAATACAGGAGAAGTTGGAAGGGCAGAGGAGCCGGCTCTATGCTGAGCTTTCTGGACGGTGCTTAGAGCCCCCCTGAGGAACTGGGCTGCCAGGGCAGTTCCTATTCGGGAAGATGAAGAAGAATCAGGAAGCCAGTGTGAGAACTGTTGGCCACCTTAGCTGCTGTCTAGGGATCAGGAAGCTGCCTTCAGCACAATGGCTGGATCCAAAGCCATGCATTGCCAGCTAAATTTGTCCACACAAGCGGTGAAGGCCCCTTGTCTTCCCTCTCACGCCTTTGAAACTAGCGACTGGAAACCAAGATGCGGACTCAGTGAAATGGCACGGTCCCGCTCGCCAGCAGAGACCACAAAAGCAGCAGAAGCACAGCTCTTACTTCACTTCCAATTTCCAAATGTCTCACAAGGGCATCTGTTTGGCAGAGCTTACGTCATATCCACGTTTTAGCCGCAAGGAAGTCTGGGAAAGAGTGGGTTCCACTCTCCTGCCTTTAAAGTAGAGGGTGCATCCCAGAATAGAAGGAGATACAGTGGCTCTCCAGCTAGCCAATCCTTAGTTTGTGAAATTTTTAACCTCTCTGAGCCTCTAATCTGCAAAACAGGGATGCTGTCTATTTCACAGGGTCATTTTGAGGATTAAGTTAGGTTTTTATATGTGAAGATTATAGCAGGTCTCTTGCTTTAGGACTTCACTGCAGACGTGTCAGGCCTGTGATTCTTAAACACACACACACCACACACGCACACATAAGACAATTTTTAAAAACTTAAAATTAAAACAAAGATCATGATCAAACTTCCTGATTTCATTGGTCTCTATATCAAACTACTTTAATTTTTCTATTTTATTTTTTGTGAGCATATGGCGGATCAAGAAATTTTGATCTTTTAAAAATAACTGCAGAACACAAGCATAATGCAGTGTGACAACGACTACCATTTGCTCAGCACTAGATAAAATCTAGAGTTTTCTTTCCCCCTCAGTTATCTGTGGAGCATATGGAAATATGCTAATGTATGAATGAACTGTGATTCACACTTCAAATTTCAACTAACAAAACCCGATCCACAGCTGACTGGAAGTTTCAAATGGTTGCATTTTAAAATAGGTCAGTGTCAGTCATGTTCTTCTTGTTGATAGAATGGTAGAATTCTTAAAAGGCATTTTATGAGTAAATGGGTGACCTATTGTCCTTTGGAACTTGTTTTTTATAGGAGATAGTGAACTAGCATTGGACTTTGTTCTAAAGTTTTTGAAAAGATTCCAGAATTTTTGAAACTGTTCTAGTGTATAGAATAAATGTAGAGTGTTTTCAATAATTCTTTTGATTATGGGCCAGGACTCAGGTGCCCTGACTCACAAACTTACTGAAATCCTCTTTGATTCTGAGATATGATTTTCCATAATTTAATAACGATCCTAATGTTTTCTGTAAGTCAAATTATCTGAAAGCGTGGTGCAAAGGGTGGTATTTAAACTGTTTCACTGCATTAAAAGCCTTCTGTAATATATTATAAAAATCACAAGAAAAGTAGGATTCTGGAGGCTGTCAACCTAGATTCCAACCCAGATGGTTCTTTTGCCAGTTGTTTCAAGTTACTTAACATCTGTGGGCTTCTGGCTCCTCACCTGAAAAATAAGGATAATAATAAAATGGTAAGAAGGAGAGTGAGATGATGACAGTGGTGCTGAGGAAGAAGAAAAAGGAAAAAAAGAAGAAGAGAAAGAGAGGGAGGAGGAGGAAATAAAAGTAGGTAACATATATCAAGTGATTATTGTGTGCAGGCTTTATCTGGGGACTTTTGATGTACAACTCATATAATCTTCCCAACAACCCCTAGGGTTGGATTAAATAAGTTAATTGTATAAAGCAATTAGCATGGTGCTTGCAAATAGTAAACTCTTCATAAGCGTCTACCATTATTACTGGGTTCTTGCAAAAAGAATGAGATGGTTTTTAAAACATCTCGCTCTGTATTCGGCACAATGGAATGCTCAACGAACAATAGCTATTGTTATTTTGTTTAATTCTTGGTCTTTTATCATTGTCATTTTTCTGTTCATCTTGTCTACCTAATTTGGATCATATACTGTCTTCAAAACTACCTCTCTTCCTAGTAATTAATGAAGCGTCCAGCTCCTGGGATTTTGCTGGCCCGGGAATCCGAATGTCTCTGAAAGGCATGCAAAGCTGGGCTCACACAGAACATTACCTTCCTCATCTCCCTAAAAGACACCAAGTAGAGGTGAGGGGATCAGTGGATTTTTGCTTTCAACTCCTTTAGATGACTTCGTCACTTAAAAAATTATGTCAAAGCAATGAGTACACCTGATTCAAAAGTCAACTTGTTAATTGTTAAAAAGACATATAATTGGGAAAAGTCCATGTTCCAACCCTCTGCACCCCAAGTCCTGCTCCCCAGAGGCAACCACTTTTTTTGTAGTTTGCATTTTGTTTTTTGTCGCTTGAATTGCCTGTCTATTTCTATAAAACCATCCCCCCTCCTCTCAAACACAGAAGGAAAGACAGAGAAGGCATTGAGTTGTTCATAGTATTCCTTTATTATCCTTTTAATGTCCATGGGATTAGTGGTGATGATGTCTCTTTCATCCTAATATTAGTGATTTCTCTCTCTCTCATTGGTTAGCTTTGCTAGTGATATACCCGTTTTATTGAACTTTTCAAAGAACCAGCTTTTGGATTTTCTCTATTGTTTTCTCATTTTCAGTTTCATTGATTTCTGCTCCGATTCTTATTATTTCTCCTCTTCTGCTTATTTTGGATTTAATTTGCTCATTTTTGGTTTTCCGAGGTACGAGGTTAGATTATTGGTTTTAGATCTTTCTTCTTTTTCAGTATATGCATTCAATGCTTTATACTTCCTCCCTAACCTCTGGTTTTGCTGCATCTCATGAATGTTGATGTTCTATTTTCATATTTATTTAGTTCCCTTTCACTTATTATTTTGGTAGTAACCTCTATATACAGGGTCCAGCACAAATAACGCCCCTTTTTATTACAAAATCTTTTATTACAATATCATAAGCATGCAATTCTGTAACAGAACAATATCACGCTCAAGCACACCATATGACGTATTAGGTGGGATGTTCAAATTAAAACTATAAATTATTATACCCATATTATTACCCTACCAACCACACTCAAGCAGGTGTTACTTCTGCCAGACCCTGTAATAGATTAACTTTATGCGTAACCTTTTAGAAACATTTTGTTACTGGAGCTGAGAGGACTAGGTACAAGGAATGTCACATTCCTATATTTCTCTAAAGCAAATGTAATCTTTTCCAAGCTTGTAACTTGCCTGGCTGATGCGAAATCCCATTTGGCTTATGTTTGGCAATGCTATTTCTCCAGAATCACAAACAAATCTTTGGAGTCTTACACAGGGTGGAGTATTTGGGTATCAGCTGATGTGTTCCTTATCCAGCTTGGAGCTGGTCCTGGAGCGTGAGCACCTCCAGCACAATTTGACATAGGTATCTTATCTCTAGATTTCCAAGGCCATGCTTCTAACACCTCTCTTTTCTTCTCTCAGGGCCATCCCAGTAGAGATCTCTTACCTCTCTGGGGGCTCCTTATCGGTGCTAGTCCAATACTCATAGAACCTGCGAGAATCATCACGTTCTTGGGCTGTGGGGAAGTTCCCCAAAGCTCTTTCCATCTAAGCTGCCTCTGCTTCTCCCAACAATAAAAGCATTGACCCCCACCGCCATCATTTTTGAGGCGATCCAGTGTGACTCTTCCAACAGGGCTCAAAAACAAAAGCCCTACGTGACAGTTAATCTTTACTTAGAGGTAGATAACTTTACCTTTATCTCAACAAGTGAACATAAAAAGATGATTATCCTCTTGGGATGGGAAAGAAAAGCAGAATAGCAGTAGGAGCAGGAACAAAACACTCATGAATCACTTGATAAATTATCCTTTCACATGAACATTTCTAAAACGATTGAAAAATACACATTTATGGACTCAGACAAATTAAGGCGGGTAATGGCTTTCTGTTATGGGCTGAACAATTTCCACCATAGCCTCTTTGTTTCTCCTTTAATGGTTCCAGGAAGTAGTGTTTTCATCTCCTTCTTTGCAGAAAAAGACGCCAACAGGCAGAGACTTGCCCAGGTCTCACAGCTATGTGAAAGTGGGGTAGAACTGGGGTTCAGATCTGCAGGGATCCTGAACTACTTTTTCTTCTACCATCTGGCCTTTCATCCTTCTGTCGATGACTTTCCAAAGACAGTCACCTCTGAAGCCAATGCAAGAAACATGTGGATTTTAAAAGTTGGGTTTGGGTTTGGGGAAAAACACACTGACAAAAAAAAAAAAACCCAAAAAACAATGCCTAAATTAGGACAACTCCAAACCCACTGGCTGTCTGACAGAATGGTCTCCTGGTGGTCTCCACCAACATATTCTCCAAAAGTAGTCACAATTATAATTAGTGAACGACACTTGCTTCCATACAAAAGAAAACATCCTCTTAATCACTAAGTTGTCAGCCGTGTCTACATATAGAAATGACAATCACCAGACATACCACTTAAAAACTAAAAAAAAAGTATTAAATATAGTAATGTTCATTTACATGTATATATTTTATAGACAGAACCTTGTTTGTCCATTATCACACATTTCAATAAAACACGAATAAAGGTAAAATGTTTTTTAAACTTCAAGTATGAATTTAAGTAAACACAAAGACATATTTTGTTTTTTTCTTTATTATTCTATAAATAAATGAATTGCTTTTGGGAACAAAAAGATTGTACCTGTATTCATTTGATGAAATCTGCCTAGCTTTGACAGGTAAAGGAGGTGAAAAAATTTACATTCTTTTAGGTGACTCTTATTCTGACTTTTTATTTGTTCAGCTTTTATTTTTTTTAAAGATTTTATTTATTTTTAGATAGAGGGGAAGGGAGGGAGAAAGAGAGGGTGAGAAACATCAATGTGTGGTTGCCTCTCACACACCCCCTACTGGGAACCTGGCCTGCAACCCAGGCATATGCCTTGAGTGGGAATCGAACTGGTGACCCTCTGGTTTACAGGCTGGCGCTCAATTCACTGAGCCATACCAACCAGGACTATTTGCTGAGCTTTTAGATGAGCTGTATCTATAACCATTCTGGGAAATTTTGGAATACACAATTTCAACTAATATAACAGACTTTTTTATTGCAAAATGTCAGGTCAGTGTAAAGGAGAATGTAGGTTCTGGGTTTTAGTTGCAAAATAAAAGTGAGTTAAATATTAGATCTCTAAATTAGGTTGTTGGTTAGAGAGAAAAACAAGGCACCTGAGTCTCTTAATTTCTAATTCCATAGAGCACTAAGAGATATAATTCGAGAACCTCAACTGAAACATGCAGGGAGAATCTAAGAAACAAAGCTGTGTTTTGATTGGAGATCTGTTTGAAGTTTAGAAACTTGTCCATCTCACAGGAAGGATGCTCTGCCATACAATTGCATTTGTTATTATTGACATTTAATTTCAAACCTAGAAAATCTAACGAGATACTTATCAACCCCACGTAGAGTCTATCCCTTCACTCCTTTAACAATTTTGAGTGCCATATTATTAGTACAGGTAACTCACCTGGCCCAAAATGTACAGCAGTGAACAAAACAAAATTTGGCAGGAGAAAGCTAAATGGGACTTGCTGATGGCTTAGGTGTGGGCTGGGAGAGAAAGAAAAGAGGCAAAAGGACTGCAGAGACTTTGGTCTGAGCAACAGGGAGGCTGACATGGGCCTTCGTGGGGACGGGAAGGCTGGGGAGGAGCGTGACCGGGAGTGTAAAAGCAGGCGTTCCGTTCTGGACAGGTTAGGTGGAAAGTGCCTATGAGACACCCAAGGGAAAAGATGAGTGGGCGGCTGGGTATGTGATTCTGGGGTTTGTGAGAGAGGCCTGGGCTGGAGATACAAATTTAAGAGGTGTCCATTTATCTCTGTATTTAGATTGAATTTAAAGCCAAAGTGGTGGATGGGATCACATGGGGATTGAGTTCCGTTAGAGAAGAGGGCTGAGGATTGAGCCATAGGGCACCAGAACACTTAAAGATTTGGAAGATCAGGAAGAACCAAAAAAGGAGAAAGGGAAGAAAGGATCAGTGAGGAAGAAGGAAAGCCAAGAGAGGGACTCATGGAGTCTGATGGAAAGAGACTCGAGAGAGGAAGCACTCAATTGTGTCAAACATCAATGGTGGGGGCTCTGAGAACTGAAGCAAAGAGGAGGGTCCTGTTCGGTGGCATGGTTGGGGGGTGAAAGCCTGATTGGCGGGGCTTCAAGGGAAAAAGAGAGGAGATTAAGCGGAGGCAATGAATACAAACTACTGTTTTCAAGAAAGTTTGCCATAAAGAGGAGCAGAGAAATAGGGCGATGGATGGAGGGTGAGGCTCAAAAGATGGCTTTACTTTAAGGTGGGGCTGGCTTAGAACAGGGCGAGCCCATCTTTAATAAAAGGAAGGAAGGAAGGAAGGAAAGATTATGTGGTACAGTTACATATAGGCCAATAGATTTCTTGCTGGTGCATGAGGGAATTCTCAATTGATAGGTTAGATTTTTCTCAGTCAAATAAGGTCAGTCATCAACTGAGAAGCGGAGCTGTGGAAGTTGTAACAAATCTGGGAGAGTGAAAGAAGGCCCTGACTAGGAGTGCGACAGGATGCCTGTCTCATGGAGGACCCACTCCAGATTTATCGTTAGGAATAAACAAAACTGTTGGAGTGATTGTGCATTTCTTCCTGACACACTGAGGCTACTCAAGGATGGGCATGGAGTAGGTGGAAAGGTGAGTTTAATCTAATTCAACCCAGAATCAAAAGAATTCAAGGAGGTAATTTTATAAGGATGTGTGCACTCATGCACACAAAAATAAAAGGCAAATAAGATTGATTGTCTCTGGGAGCGACAAGTAGGTAGCATGGGGGCAGGTATAGGGTGGAAATGGTCTACTTTATATCCTTTTATATCTATTGATTTTGAACCACAGAAAATAATGAACTCTTCAAAAAATGATAAGGTAATTTTAAGTAGAAATAAGCAATGTAAAGAATGCAAAAAAGACAATGGGAAAGGGATAGGTGGACCTCAGAAAGGATACTGCTGTAGATAAAGTGTTGATACTTGAGCTGACATAAAGGATATGAGGGTTCTGTCATTATTATTATTATTTACAGCTAATTACATGCTTTTTATTCTGAGCTTGAGTGGGAGATGATTTATCTTTTGGTCATCCAAAATCATTAGGCCAAATAATCAAACCAACTTTTTAAAAAATTGGGAAGATTTATAATGTTCATTTTACAGGGCTAAAATGAATTAGATTTTATTTCTTTCCCAGTTCAGTTATGTGGTTAAGCTGATGAATAAAGTAAGCTTTCTAGAAATTCTTATATGAAAGATTTAAAAAACCATTTCATGTAGCTTGTGTCAGTCAACTTATCAATAGGGTACCTTCAATGTCTTAGACTTGGACCCTGCACTTGTACTAAAAAATACAAGGGGGGACCCCCAAAAAACCAGAATTGTCTTCTAGAGGGTGAGCCCCTTGTAGTACAGGGTTCCCCCACTAGGTGAGTGTTCTGGGAGCCCATCTGTATCAGTGTGCCAGCTGGCATTGTTGTGAGAGGCTGCATTCGGCTTCAGTGAATGTTTTTTGAAGACTTTTTCAATGCGTTTACCTATTTCATGGTGGGTGATTTACAAGCACACTTACCCACACTGCGCTGAGTGTTCAGCAGTTTTTGACCAAAAATGATATGACCCCCCACCGTGCCCCATCCTCCCTATCACCTGATCTCACCCTAAACAACTTTTCCCCACCCCCTGAAGATATAAGTCCTCAAAGGGAAACATTTTGCCTATATGAAAGAGGTAAAACGAAAAATGGCAGAAGCACTAAAAGGCATCAAAATCAACAGATTCAAAAACTTTTGAACAGTAGAAAAAAAATTTCTCGATAGGCACATAGCATCAGATGGAGAGTACTTTGAAGGTGACTGAAGTTTAAACATGTAAGAATAAATATACATTTTTGTATAAATAAATTCCATCCCCCATCCCCCTTTCCTCCCCTACCCGCCCCCCCCCCTCCCCGCACCCCAGTAGGTGAAGGCAAAAGGAGAAACAGACTCCGAGCTGCCTGCAGGATAAACTCTCACAAAGGCAACTCCTACGTGACTCTAGAAAGAAGGGTGACCTCATTCATCTCTCATTCATCGAGTAGCCTCTGAGATTCCCTGCTCGCCTCTCTGAAGCTGCTGTTTGTGTCTGAGTAATCTGCTTTTAGTGATCAGGACAAAGGACACGATGTGTTTATGGATAGAATGTTCTGGTCTTTGTCGTCTGGGCAAGGGGACCCCCCATTCCTCCTGATTATTGCCCTCTCCCTCGGGCCTATATGCATTGCTTCACTGCATGTAAACACTGCACAGGAGGTGGCAGACTTTTTCTGTAAAGAGCTCTTGTTTTAGGCTTTGGGGATATTAAGGTCCCTGTCACAACTATTTGACTCTACCGTTATAGTGCAAAAGCAGACATCATGTGAAAGAATGAGCTTGGCTGTGTTCCCATATACTTTATTTGTGGATACTGAAATTTGAATGTCATATAATTTTTAAATATCACAAAATATTCTTTTCAAAAGGATTTGATTGATTGAGTTATTGTTAGAGAAAGGAGAAGGAAGGAAGGAAGAGAGGGAGAGAAACGTTGATGTGCAAGAGAACACATTGATCTCTTGTTTCTTTCAAACTCCCAACTGGGGATGTGGCCAGCAACCCAGACATGTGCCCGCACTAGGAATTGAACTGGTGACCTTTTAATTCACAGACCGGTGCTCAGTCCACTGAGCCACACCAGCAAGGCATCACAAAATATTCTTAAAATTTTTTTCAACCATTAAAAAAAATAAAAACCATTCTTAGATTGTGGGCCATACAAAGATAGGCAAGGGAGTGGGGTGAATTTGCTCAGCATAGTTAGCCAACTCCTGGCTTTGCCTATAAATGCTTTAGGCTGATCTGCCTCTCTTTGTATCTGAACTTGGACCTTCCCCCATTGCTTCTACTCGTGCATACTTTTGCACCTGTCTTGGGCCATGTTTCTTCATAAATTTACTGTTTTCTACTTTTCAGAGATTCATCCACATTTTTGATACATTGATGGAGATGTATTTGAAATCTTTTCTAAACTAATGAAATTTCTCTCATTTCATGGTGTATATATTTTTTTTGTGGCACATTTTGACCGAAGGGACTATAGAAGCTTGATGAATGCTCTTTGACTATGAAGTTGTTCATCGGTTTGTCTGCTTATAAATGATATCAAGCAGCTTCCAAAAATAATTCAAAGTCAGTTCTTTTAAAACTATTTAGTTAAAAAAATCAACAGAAATTGTAGTTTGGCAAAAGTAAGTCTTGGAAAAGTTAGGTAGATATTTTTGTGGCTCTCTAAGATAGTAGGGGGAAAAAATCTTAAAGTCAATGATTAGCAGGAACAAAATAGTCTACGGTAATTTTTATCAGCTGCATCTCAAAAGTTCAAGGGTTTTCTTTTTCAGAAGCAACAGCCTGAAACAGCTCTCACCAGGTGATCGGGAGTCTATTATCAAGTTCTAAAAATTTCAGAAGGAAGCTCAAGGAGAAAAGCTAAGATCGTAACGATTAAGAAAGTGTATGATGGGAACCAAAGCTTCCTTTGTTAGTATGGGCAGCCCTGGCTCTAGCTTGTACCTCTTTGAAGTTTCCTAACAGCGAGACGGAGGTGGAAAACACGGTTGGGGTGCAGGAGGGAGAGCAGGATGTTTCTGAAGCAGTGTTGGAAATAGGGAAGAAACTGTGGAGCACTTAACGCGTTGTGTGGGATTTGGGGAGATCAATGTCTAAAGACAATGTTTAAGAATGTAAGCTCCTTACTAGAAAGACAGCATAAGGTAATGGTTAAAAGCACAGTTTGAAACAGCCTATCAGCGTTCAGATCTGAGCTCTACTATTTACAATCTATAGGGTCTTGAGGGAATGACTTCATTTCTGTAACTCAGACTCCTTATCTGTAAGAGGGAGGTAGTAATAGACTCTACATCACAGGATTGTTATGAATATTAAATAAATGAGCATCTGCAAAGTGTTTAGAACAGTGTCTGATGCAAAATGAATCCCATATAAGTGAGTGGGGGAGTCCTTTTTATCCTACGGAGTGCTGAGACCAATCTAAAGGCTAACTCTGGGCTGTGTTGGATATAAAAATCACTAGTTTCTCAGTTTTGTATTTGTTGCTGTTTTCAAAGTATGGAGACCCTTAAAGTTTTGAACAACCATGGTTTCAAAGTAATGAGTCGCCTACTGTCAGTTACTGGAGTCTGGCTTGTGCCTGTGTGTTTGTGTGCACATATGTATTTCCATGTACACGAATGTATATGAGCTGGGTGTGGTATGTAAGTTCCATGTGTATAAAGAAGCAGGAAAGCATGATGTGCAGTATTCTGCATATTTGAGGGACCCCTTTTACCACCCTAAAGCAGTTTTCCTGCCACCCCAGGAATCCCTGATGATGAGTGGCCAGCCCTGTCTACTCATCTTTTGTTCCCTGGGAGCCTCTGTTCCTCAGTGAATATCCTTTCCATTCATTTTCAAATGACTTCTCTGATATGAACATTGTTAAATATGCACAAGATAGAGGCAGAGGTATGTGTATAGAAAGATTTGCATAAATATAGATACAGTATATGTACCCATATTTAAGTGATATCATGATAATATTGTGTTGCCATCTCAGAGTGAAAGCTAATTAATTCCGCTATTGAGATGATAATGATTTCTCTCTCAGTTAATATCAGAGGAAAAAAACTGCAGATTTTTCCTACGCACTGTTTGTTTGACTCATCTTGGAATAAGGAGTTTTATTTCTGTTAGCTATTGAGCTATCAGTATCTGACAGTGTGAAAGGGAATTGTTCCTGGCAGGGGCTGAAGATTAGTAGAAAGATCGACTCAGTTACGCTAAAGTGGTCATGGAGCTCAAGAATTTGGTACCAGGAAAAGAATTTTTGCCTATAGTCTCTTTAAAATACATATTTTGGTATTTGCACTCCCGATGTCAACTTTGATCTGACGCACAATCTTTTTTTTAGACGTTCCGTAGTTGTATTTGACATTTAGGAAAATGGTACGATCTTTTCTACTCCAAGTTTTGCCAACTGACAAATTCACAAGCAAGTCTATCACTCTTCAGCTTTGACATCTCTAACTTTTCCTTCAGCCTTTGGTTTCATATTTACTTACCAAGTCCTGATTATTCCTCTGTTCCCTCCTCCCTGTTCTCACCGTCCTCGCCACCTCAAGTCCAGACATTGATCATCTCTTGGCTGGTCACAGTCTCCTGTCTCCAGTTTTCCTGTTCCACCTTTCTTCTCCTCGTACCAAGGATTCTTCCCAATATGCGGGTTAGGTCATACCTTCCCCTGCTAAAACCCAAAACCCTTTAATGGCTTCTCTTTCTACACAGTAAAAACTCAACTCCTTAGGTTAGCATGCAAAGGCATTTAACCATAACCTGTCCCCCTACATTACCTCCCCATCTCCCACTAATTTAGCTGCTCATGCTATCTTCTCACCAAGATAGATTATTCAGACTTCCTTGGAATGTCCATAACTCCCTGCCTTTGCTCATTTCCCACAATGTCCTTTCTTCTTCACAGGCTATAGTTCAAAGTCCTACCTATTCTCCCAGATCCAGCTCAAATTCTACTTCCCTCATGAACTCTGCCCTGATTTCCCCTACTCGAAATTAATTAGGGTTATTCCCAGCCCATAGAATGCCTTTTCTTCAAGACGCTTGACTTCTAACTATGGGGAAATTGTCCTATTATACTGAGTTTACTAGAATAATCTTTCATTGACTTCTGCTGGAAAGATTGTCATCACAAATATACAAATCTCCATGTCTGTGATGGAATTGCTTCCCACCCCCTTAAATTTGACACAACCTTCAATAAGCATAGTGTGGCCCTGAAATGATCACTTTTCATCTACATTCCAATAGTTTATTGTTTAATTAGCTATCCTATTATTCTGTCTTTTATTATGCTAGGAATTTACTTCTTTGTCTTCCCACTATGTTAGAAGCCCTGAGTACAAGAATGCCTTACTCATCTTGTTATCTCCCAGGTCAGAGAATGTAGCTTTCAGATAGCAGATATTTAATATTAAGTTATTCTACTTTCCTATGACCCAAGGGAGGCAGTTATAGCATACCCAGTGCTTAACAGTGTGGGCCTTTGTGTATGACCACCTGGATTTGAATCTTCCTAGTCCACTTGTTAACCATGTGATCATGACCCAGTTACTTAACCTCCCTGTGGCTTTTTTTCTTCATCTATAATAGGAGAACATATAATATTAGGTTCATCATAAAGTTGATGTGAGGACTAAATAATCAGATGCAGGTAAAGTAGTTAGAACAACAGCTAATGAGGGCTTAAGAAAGGTTAATTATTATTGCAACAGGCTGTTAAAATAGGAAGGACGGTTATTTCAATTTTGCCAGAGACATGGAGACCCTAGATGCTGCATGCCAAAGTGAACCCATCTTGCAGTAGATAGTAAAAAACTAATTAAATACTTCATCTCTTTTGAGGGTAGAATGGTGTTGCTCCGAAGATTTTGGTGCTGTGACTAGTACGCTATGAATCCCACATTCTACTGGGAAAGAGTGAAAGTGGAGTGTGGGCGTCTGCTGCTAGGGTCCACCGCCGGAACATGTGGTGCTTTTGTGAGAAATAGGAAAAAGTATCCCCCCTTCCCCAGTGAAAGGACCTTCACCAGGATCACTTGAGGAGATTGACACATATCCCCTGAAGCTGAGGGAGGCTGGAGCTGACATCTAAACTTCGCCTGAGGAGTTGAAATGGCAAAGAGAAGTATGGCTGACAGTTTATGGATAAGGGGGAGAGGCTTCTGTGCCCCACAGAGTTTGTTGGGTCAGAGAAAGTTGGCATGGAGCTATCTTAAGTCCATGGCAAGAGGTCCACATGGAGGGAGGTCAGAGTCAGCAGGGCGGAGGGAACTGCCAGATTCCTAGATGCTGAAGGGGATATAAGCCATGGATGAGAACAGAGATGGACCTGCCCTCATGAAGGATTTGCAGAGTAAAATATCCCAGTGATGGGAGGTGTTCTCTACAGAACCCGACCCCAAAGAGAAAGTCAATTTCAGAAACATGCTAGCTTTCCAAGCCAGCTGCTAACAATACAGGCAAGTGCTGTAAGTACTTTCCTGTCACTTCTTACCTCGCCTCCCACCATCCCCTCCTTATCTGTCACTCCACCTTGACTCTGGAAGTGTCAGGAGCTATGGTTAGCCAGATGGAGGAGAAAGGGCAGAAGTGGAACGTGGAGCAAAGGATAAGCAGAAAGAAGGCCGGTCATCCCCTCTCCCCGACTCTCGGCAGATTAACTGTCGCAGGCCGCAGCTGTGACTACACCTTTTCAGGGGAGATGTTTGCTTTTATGTCAAGGTTGGAATCTTTATTATTACACCAAGCCAGGCATATGAAAGTACTGAATTGAAACCTTGAATGTGACCTCTCCCTGTCTGCCTGGTAAACAGCAACTCATTTTCCAAGACTTACGTCAATGCTCACTTCCGGGTCTGACCTCTTCCTCTGGATCTGACCATCCTCCCTGCCTGCTCTGCCCCAGCACAGCCCAGGAATGCTCAGTTTTACATGTTTGGTTGTTTGCATGGCTTTGCCCTCAACCTACCTGCAGGGCGTCCAAACTTTTGGCTTCTCTGGGCCACACTGGAAGAAGAAGAGTTGTCTTGGGTCACACATTAAATACACAAACACTAACAAAAACTGATGGGCCAAAAACAAAAAAAAAGTTTTCAGTAAATTTACAATTTCATGTTGGGACACATTCATAGCTATCCTGGGCCACAGGTTGGAATACTCCTGCCTAGACTCTACAGGGGCAGGGATGACTTCTTTGCCTTTGTACCACTAACACCTAGACCAAGGACCCTGGCACGTAACTGACCCCCAATGAAGGTATAATCAACATAACTTATCTTCAAAACTAAGACTTTTTTTCATAAGAGAGGTCATAATTGAAACACGTCTTTATTTTTGAGAGATAAGTTAAGCGCCGCATCTTGCTGGACGACGCAGGGAGGCTGAAAGTACTTTGGTCAGCATTGCGCTCAAGGGTCGCCCGGAGGCCGCGTCCAGGGATTCATGAGAAAATGCCTGGGCCTCTCAATCCTAATGTGTTTTTCTGAGTAGAAGGCATTAGGAGTCTTTTTACTCCTTCCTGTGTTTCTTCCACAGGTTTCTTCAGAAGAAGCATTACCAAAAACGCCGTGTACAAGTGTAAAAACGGAGGCAACTGTGTGATGGACATGTACATGCGAAGAAAGTGCCAAGAGTGCCGACTAAGGAAATGCAAAGAGATGGGAATGTTGGCTGAATGTATGTATAGAGGTATTCGCATCAAGCAATTAAATTCCACTAAATATCTCTTAAGAAGGCAGATGTCAGGTAACTCATCTAATTAGAATGGTACTTCACGTGTTAAAGAAGGAATTTACTAAGCCATTTAAATTCTTGAAAAGGATAATGAACCACTAAAATTGTCCAAGCTGTCAGCTAAAGAGCATTCTATTCACCTGAAAGAAGCAGCTGTGTTTCATCGTTCATTGTTGCATTAAATTAGGCATGGAGGGAAGTGGCATTGTTTTTATAAACTAGAAGGAATAACAGTCTAAAAGTTTCCTCCCCAATTAGGCTTAATATCTTTTAAATTTATTGTTTAATTAGCATAAAAATTCACAGTTGTGGGAAAAATTAAGACTAAGGTATAACCACCTCTGAATCGTCTAAATAGAGTTTTAAGCCAAGTCATTTTATTAAGAATCCTTCTTTTTGGGTGCAGCTCTAAACCAATTTGTATAGATTTACACAGGAAATTAACTACCCTGAGTTTTAATATCATTTGGTCCTACAATCTGATAAAAAAAAAAAGACACTGTATTAACTGCTGGCTTTGTGAGAAGCCGTAATCTTCATCAACATTTGGAATGCATGCTAATATATAACATATTAAGTTTTCATTCTGCAAATTCTACAGACCAGTCAGATTTGGAGATATGTCCTCTTCCCCCTCAACACACAAATAGACAAACAAATGTCACCAAGGGGATAATAACAGTCAGGGAGGGAATGCCACATGAAATAAAAGCCTTTGGAAGGCGACTCCAATTCTATTGTTTCCAAACTGTACAGGCGACTGGGATGCACCCAGAGAAATAATGCATGCAGGGTGGGGGGAAAATAGGTCAGCATAAATAACCTAGCTCTGGAAGGATGAAAGTTTTATAGCGGCCGATCACAATCTCCTCTCAGCCTATATGAAACAGGAGACAGCAGCAGGCGCTGCTGCGGGAATCCAATCTGGCAGTGGAAACGTTTACTTTGTTACTGGGTGGTTCATGTTGCTCATCACTTAAACATGAACTTGTCCCAGCTGAAGCACTGAGGACATTTTCATGACTCCACTATAAGAGTCTATAATATTATTTATGAGTGTGGACTTGTCCAGGAATAGATTCGAAGCTTTCATGTGATCCTATAAACTAAATTCCCTGGACAAAGAAATGCTCAGAATTTAGCTTCATTAACATTGAGAGAATGAGCAAGTTTAATGGGAATGTGGAAGACCATTCTATATTATTTTTTAATAGCTCTATGAAGTATAAACTCATGATGATATTATATGATTATTCAAAAGAAAATTTCTAAGTCCCCTCGAGTTATTTTCATCTTTAATGATGTTCTAAGTAATTTTTACAGTTCTGAAAATTAACAGGATTTGAAGTTTTTCCCTAAAAGATCTTGGCATTTGTTTTATTCAACATGTTTACTTATATATTTAATGTGAAACTGAATATATGTCTTATGGTACAGTGATGTAAACATGGATGAAAAATAATATTAATACTATGTTCTGAAAGAGTAACTTTCATAGTACCCTAGGACAAGAATAGGGTATGTCATTCTTCATTTTATTGGCCAAATGCCTTGCATTCGTACAATGCTTTGGCATTACATCCTTTATATAAAATTCACTTTAAAATGACATGATAACATTTAATCTACACAAAATACTGCAAGGTAGATATTATTCCCATTTTATGATGAAGAAACTAAGACTCGCAGAAGAGAGACTTCTTGTTCAAGGCCAAGTCTTAAAACATCAGAAGAGCTAGAATTGGCTTGAGGTAGAATGCGCCAAATAGTATAGAAAATCTTACGAGCTGACTACAGATCAGCTGCCTCGTGACCACACACCCAACAGTACTTTCTGTGGCTGGTTAAGTCTCTATGTTTGTTTTTTGTTTTTTCAGGCTTGTTAACTGAAATTCAGTGTAAATCTAAACGACTGAGAAAAAACGTGAAGCAGCATGCAGATCAGGTCATTAATGAAGACAGCAAAGGACGTGACTTGCGACAAGTGACCTCAACAACTAAGTCATGCAGGGTAATAACAGGCAATGTTGCCTGCCAAAGCCGGCAGCAGGGCTCCTAGACGTGTAGTGATCTGGCTGGGAGACTTTCAAATTAGAGGCACAGCTATGAGCAGAGTTTCACTTCAATTGTGCAATAAATGGACTCCTTTTTTAATCAAGAGAGTAATATACCCTTCTGTGTAAATTTCAAACAATAATGGTGTATAAAGTAAACAAGTGACAGTTCTTCTCCTTGGTTCCATTCCATTCCTACTACCCAAAGGTCGCCAGTAAAAAATGGTTTGGTGGGTAAAATGGATTTTTCGAACTGAGTTTCGATGACCTGCCAGTGAGAAGGGAGGTTCGTGCCGGGGAGGGCGTGGACTCAATGGAGGCCTGCAAGTTCGTCTTCATCCGTGGGTGAAACGGGGTGAATACACACCTACGGACCGAAAGAGAAAAGCCCTCTCACCAAGGTCACAAATTGCCCCAGAAATCCTTTGAACAACTTGGGACAAATAGAGGAACAGCTTCTTGTATGATTAGCTAAACGAATTGATAATGTGTGGGGCATTTCAAGGAATTTTAATTTGCCAATAACTGAAAATCCAGTAGTCCATTTTTGTTCAAGTCACATCCTTCTTAATATTTATTATCCTACTGCCAAAGAACAGTTCATCGACATTTAGTTTTTTAAATATATTATTTCAGAAAAATTATTTGATATAAATGTATTATTTTTGCCATAGTGCTTTATCAGCAACACTTTGGTATAAGGAAACAAAGAGCTGACACAATTATCCACCCTCTTCAAGAGATGTTAGTAACGGACAAAGAAGTGTCTAGGGTTGGAATTATCCAGCTTAATGACTCTTTACTTTGGGGGTTGGCAAAGTATTTTTCTGTGAAGGGCCCCATAGTTTAGGCTTTGGTCACAGGGTCTCCATCCCAACTGCTCCCTGTGGAGCAGCATTGACAATGCATGAACAAATGGGTGTGGTTGTCTTCCAGTGGCTTTACAAAACCAGGTGGATCTGGTCCACGGGCCACAGTTTGTCAGCCCTTGCTCTAAATAAATACCCTCAGGGGGATTCTTCCTTTTACTTTTGGGAACTTTTCCCTACTTAGGACTTGAACTTTCGTTGAACTTCTCTATGAAGGGGCTCCGTAGGTTTCATATCCAGACTATTATTTATTCCTAAGAAATACATGAAAAATATTTTGTTTTCCCTATTTTACAGAGAAGAAAATGAGTAACCTGGGACAGAGTTAGTGAAATATGATATGGCTTGCCCAGGGACTCAGAAAAGGTGATGCCACCTTGTGTCAGGGCATATTCCCAACAATTTCTGGTACTAGTTTACTCCAGATGAGTTGCATATTTATGAAAAATACCTTATGGCGCCCCCTCCCTAACACCTTTTATTTTTCTGCCAGTGTAGGAGAAAACTGAACTCACCCCAGAACAACAGAATCTTCTACATTATATTATGGATTCATATAGCAAACAGAGGATGCCTCAGGAAATCACGAATAAAATTGTATGTACAACATCTGAAAATGCATGGGTTTAAAGTTAATATTTTCTGGGGCTTTTCCTACATAACAGGTGGAATTGGTATATAAATATGTGACTTTGAAATGATTAGAGCTGAGAATTTGTTATACATGTAAACTTTTAGCAGCATTAAATAACTATTGAGTAAGAAGTTTCATATTTACTTTAGCAACAGTAATTGCTCTCCAAGGACCTGAAAAATATGAGTTGAATCTTCAAATCTTATTGTCTAAATTTGGTTCGAGAGCCTAATGATTTTATATTGCTTGTCCTTTTATCTACTTATTAATCATTTGCTTTTTTCTTAAAATTTAGTTAAAAGAAGAATTCAGTGCAGAAGAAAATTTTCTCATTTTAACCGAAATGGCTACCAGTCATGTACAGATTCTCGTAGAATTCACAAAAAAACTGCCAGGTATCTTTACGTGTGGTTACTTCTCTACTTACACTGTACAACATTCTTGTGATGTTAAGAGAAACAAGTCTGTTCATTGCAAAATGAGAATTATCCCACATTTGATTTAATGTGTCTGCTACAGATATAAAAATGTTAGCTCCAGATAGAGTATTTAAAATCATTTATAGTAATTCTTCCAAACTGATAAATTAAGAAATTGAGACTGAAAAGCTGTGGTTCATCCATTTATTCATTTATTCATTTAAAAACAAATATTTGTTGATACCTACTCTATACTAAGTATTGTAGCTATTACTTTCAAGGAATGATTAAAGGCTAATATATACAAAGTGCTATTTAAATAGAGAGGAAGTAATTACTAATTGCATCTGAGAAAGATAGGAAGGCTTCTGAGAGAATCATATTTGAGTTGGGTCTAAAACAGAAAGGTTTTCAGGTGGCATGAAGGAGAAGAGGCATTTGAAGTCAAGAAATCTATTGTGGAAAGTACAAGAAACTGGAATGCAAGATTCTTATCTCTCAGCCTCCAATTCTTTCAGACCCAATTTCAGTGCAATCTAAGACAATAGGTTTAAATTGTTTCAGTGCTTTAAAAGCAAAACATATTAGTACATTAAAATTTCATGATCTAGACGAGTATAATAAATACCTTGTATAGTTGTGTAATACTGTAATGTTAAATTACGGAAGGTAACTTCTGATATTGGATTTTAATTAAACATGTTAATTTGCCTTCTTTTGTCAGCATTATGCTATTATTTTATTAAATGTGTCATGGGTAAACATAAGCCTACATAAAACTCATAAAACATGGGAAGAAATTTCTCGTTATCATTGAAACATTAATATTCTCATTTCTTCACTGACAATGAAAGAGGAACTTAATTTGTTATATGCTAATTAAACTGAAGGCAATCTTGATGAAATACAAGATTATTTAAGAGTAAAAACTGTGGGAGAAGACATTGGGAAGGGAGAAATATGATTTTTTTTGTTGTTTATGGGGAAAGATTTTTCATTTCAAATGGTCAGTTGGCCTTGAACCAGGAAATAATTGAAAACAAAAATAATCTTACTCATAAGAAGGTAATTTATCTGAAAGAAATGGCAGTGTCTTATACATCTCTTCAATCCTGTGCCTGGTCTTACTCCTGAGAGAAAGAGTTCAGTTAACATGTGTCTAATGAGTAAAGCAGAAGGAAAAAAAGAAAAATACAGAAGGAAAGAAAAGGCAAAAATAAAACCCTTGAGAAAGAAAGAAATGCTTTAACAATGATTATAGAAATACCACTATTACAAATAGTAATAATAGTGATGCAATACTAATAATGAAAGTGTTTTGTAAAGGACCCATTTAAGCCCTTCCATCCTGCAGTTCGGGGCGTGCAACCCGTGCCTGGTCCTGTCCAGGGTACTAGAGACTTGGCCTGTCTCCTGCCCTCAAAGGAACCCTTAGAGTCTCTACAACAGTGACATTAATCCAGTCATCTACTGATGGACACTTAGGCTGTTTCCAAATCTTGGCTATTGTAAAGAGCACTGCTTTGTGTGGGGAATGACTATGGAAGTGGGGGTTGGGCTGGGTGGAGGGAGACAATGGGGGGAGGAGGAATTGGGACAACTATAAATAGCATAAACAATAAAAACAAGAGTGATATTACTTCTTGATCCTTAGCATTACTCTCATCTCTAAACTCCCAAACTGCCATTACTGTTTAATACTTTCCTAAGCCATTTAGACTCTGAAGGCATTATTCAATCTCTACTCATGGGGTACCTGTGTACATGTGCACACGAGCTTGTGTTCATCTCTCATTCATTATTTCAGTCATGCATTACTTCAGTCACTCATTACTTAAACCCACCCTGCATCGTGTAGTGCTGAGCTCAGAGAAGATACCTTAACATGACCTTGATTAGGTTTTGTATTGGAAATGCTACCCATTCTCCAGATTGACTAAAGATTCACGAGTTGGCCAAATATTTCTTTAAACCTCTGGATTCGCATAAAGATTTTTCTGGCTTGTGAATACTTCCATTCTGCACAGTTGACCTGCGGCACCAGATGTAACTAAAATAGTGGCTCAAGGAGAATGTGCTTGCCTCTAATTTTTGAGGGTGGCTTTACCTCAAATCAGCCTGTCTTTGCCATGATATATATTTGGTGTGGGTTTAACATTCTCTTTTGCCCAACTTGTTCATCAAATCCTACTTGGTGAAAGTAAAAGTCACCTTCTATTTGAGAGAGATCAATAGATAATTATTGACTCAACCTGACTACCCGATTTTAAAACAACTTCAAAATAATTTATGAAAATGTTTTATCACGGGAGATGATGGTGCTGATGAAATACTGTTTTACAGCAGCCGCAGCACCTTGACACTGATTTCATTATCATCTTCATCCAGGATTTCAGACATTAGACCACGAAGATCAGATTGCTTTGCTGAAAGGATCTGCAGTTGAAGCTATGTTCCTCCGTTCAGCTGAGATTTTCAATAAGAAACTTCCAGCTGGGCATGCTGACTTGTTGGAAGAGAGAATTCGAAAGAGTGGTAAGCGACTGGGTTAATGGTCAAAAGAGTTTGTTTCTGCAAGAATTTGTACAACCTGTGCAGGCCGGGCTGCTGCTTATCTTCTGCAATGTTATATGCCCGTCATGACTAACAAGGAGAATGGCTCTATAAAGATGTGTTGAGTAGATGGGACTTTTTAGAGTCGTGGTTCAAAAATCCTTGTGCAATAGCAAAATATGAATAATACTCTTTTCATTGCACTGAGATGAAGGGCCACAGGAAGGATTTTTTAAAATTTGGAAAATTAGTCTGGTAGAAAATATAGCATAAAGGAGCTGTGATTATTCACTCTAGAAAAAGATTCATTTATTCAAAGCCTCCAAGTCTGAATGTCTATGTATCAAACTATTAGCAATCTTTATTCAAAGAAAAATAAGAAGAAATAATAATAGCAACCTTTATATAAAATTTACTAGGTTTCAGACACTGTTCTAAATACTTTACATATATAATTCCATCAAATCCTTGAAATTTCCTATGAAATATGTACTATTATTTTTCCTATTTCCTCGTCTTGTAGATGAGAAAGCCATATGTCTTAAACACTGTGCTACAGGCCTCTCAAGAGACAAGTGAAAGAATATCAATAGTATGTGTAACTCAGTTTAACTTATTATGGTGTAATATTAACACAGAAGGTCAAGCAACATCAGAATGTCTCAACAAAACAAAATGGAAAAAGCCTTGACCGGTGTGGCTCAGCTGGTTGGGTGTCATACTGCAAAGCAAAAGATCATTGGCTCCCTTGTCAGGGCACATGGCTGGGTGTGGGCTCTGTCCCGATTTGGGTGAGTCCAAGAGGCAACCAATGGGTGTTTCTCTCTCACATCAGTGTTTCCCTCCCTCTCTTTCTTCCCTGCTTCCCCTCTCTCTAAAAATAAACAAATAACATCTTTTAAAAAAAACCCAGATACTGAGAACAGCTGATGGTTACCAAAGGGGATGGGGCGGAAAATGGGGAAAATTGTGAAATAACAATAATAGAGAGACACCAGAACAGATTACCAAGAATTCTATGCAATTTATCTTAGAAGATACGGGTAATTTGTTATTTTCCGGAGAGATTTTATATATGGTTTGGGGGTATACATGCGATGAGATAACTTTTGAAGATTTTTTTCCCTTGAAGTATTATTATTCTATAATTGACTGGAACAAGTTTAAAAACTCATGAAACCAGTATTATAAAACAGTGATTGGAAGAAAGGTTTTCAGGAAGCTCTGCATATTTAATATAAGTAAAATAATTTTAAATTGTCCTGGCTGGTGTGGCTCAATGGATTGAGTGCCAGCCTGTGAACCAAAGGGTCTCTGGTTCGATTCCCCAGTCAGGGCACATGCCTGGGTTGCAGGCCAGGTCCCCAGTAAGGGGTGCATGAGATGCAACCAGACATTGATGTTTCTCTCTCTCCCTCCCTTCCTGTCTCTCTAAAAAGATAAATAAATAAAGTCTTAAAAAAAAAGAAAATTAAAAATTATTCTTAAAAGCAGCACTGCCATAGTCATTATATTTTTTCCTCTTAGTTTAAAACCGAAAGCATTATTGACATCACTGGTAGATTTTAAAAACATTTTTAAAATATGCATTATTCCCATATACCCATTGATTTTTTTCAGTTTAACAACTCCCTAGGAGCAAAGTACTATGGTGGTAGTGAAGAGAGGAATCGGGCATGTTCCCTCCCGTTGGAAGCTCACAGTCTAGTGGGAAGATAGGAACTGTACAGAGATAGTGAAACTAAAATGTAGAAAAGAACAATAGAGAGTGAGGGCTTGTAGTGGAGAGGGGTCAGAAAAGTTGTCATTGGCATTTCTGTGGGATCATGAGTGATATTTTATGCGGTACTCAGAGTGGAGGTGCAGGAGATAAGGACTGGCCGGAGCAAAGGACCGAGGCAAGAAAGCCCAGGTTGTGCATGCAAAGAAGAGTGAGTCATTGATTTTGATTGGCTTAAGAGTTATACTTAAAAGAGATAGAAAGAAAATAGAGTCAGAACCAAATGGTTGAGGACCTTGAATGCTCGGCTAAAGAGTTTATTTATTTCCTACGGAATGGGGAGACACTAAAGATTTTTGAGTGGGAAGGGAAAACATCAATTATGCTTTACAAATCTTCCCACAATGTTAGGATAAGCCAGGGTGGGAGACACCTGGTATGAGGCAGCTGGTATCACGAAGGCGACCCCTGCTGCTGGGAGAGGAAGAGAAGGAGCTGAGAAATGTGTTATTACAGCTTTTCACCCTCTGAAAGACATTGTGTTGTTGAAACTATGGATTCTGGTCCTGGACAGGTCTTATCACTTACCTGTTCAGGCTCTTAATCATAGTGTGAGTGAGTGTGTGTGTGTGTGTGTGTGTGTGTGTGTGTGTGTGTGTGTGTCTCTGTCTCTCTCTCTCTGTCTGTCTCCAGGAGAGTGGGGGTAAGGGAGAAAGGTTGCATCAGGCAACTTCCAAGGCACAATCCAGTTCTACAAGTTTTATTGGTTTTCTTCTCTTAATTCTTCTCAATTTAATCTTCTCAGTAAATTTTCCTGATTGATGGTTTAGCCATCAATCTTGTCCAGCTACTTGTGTCCTGATTTATTTTATTTTATTTTATTATTTCATTTCATTTCATTTCATGGTGGTAAGGACATTTAACATGAAATCAACCCTCTTAACAAATATTTAAGTGGTATTGTTGACTATAGGTACAATGTTGAACAGCAGATGTCTAGAACTTACTCATCTTGCTTAACTAAAACTTTCTACCCATTGATTAGGAGGGACGGGGAAGGAGGTACTAAATAATGAGCAAATATCTTGATTTTAAAGTTGCAATTAGTAACCGACAGTTCACCCTAGGAAGGAGTCAAGGATGGAAGCTACTGAATGTTCACATGCTTGAATTTGTTAGTTGAGGCTATTGAATGTAAATTGGTGGCCATCCCTCTATACAAAAAACTATTGTGGCTTCAACCTCTTCAGTTTAACCTGGTCAGCTATTGGGTCCTGGCTTCCATACACTGTGAGTGCCCTGTTTAATAAAACTCATGAGTCCAATCTAGTTTTTAAAACACTAATAAAATAAAAACAGGTGGTGACTCATGGGACAAATATTTTCAATTTTACAGATATGTCTCTTTAACTATCAAAGGATCTTCTTCTGGCTGATGTATTCTTAGTTTATACATTGAGAGACAGTGGTGATCAAGGATCTGGCTTGAATCTAGGCTCCACTACTTATCAACTATATGTCTCATATTTTCTTTTGTTAAAAACTATTGAAGTAGACCCCATGACTAATGTGATCTTTTTGAAATCATGTCTAACTTTAATATTTGTTCTATAGTCTCACCTGGATTTTGATATTAAAAACTGCATAGGCAGGGGCTGCCTCTTTTTGACTTAGTATTTTATCCCAAATACCCAGCACATGCCTGGCTTGGAGTGGGTGCTCAGCAAACACCTGTGAAATGAATAAAAGGATGGATTCATGGATGGATGGATGGATGGATGGATGGTTGGATGATTATCTGAAACTGTAAGTTATTTTGATTTCAGATGGCTCTTCCCTTGTATAGAGCCACTCCACTCACCCGAACAGGCCTACTCCTGCTCCAGACTCAGCAAACTCTGGGGAGCCCTATCTTGCATCTAATTCTAGAAACTTGGCTCAGCCTTGTTTCTTGTGACAATCCCTGCCTTTCAGTGTGAGTCTATTTGATGAGTCAGAAAGGCTTGATAGTTGACAGTTGAATCATGGAAGAGGATTAGGAACATGTCAAGCCACCAAAGTCCGAGAAAGGTATTCCAAGATATATAGCCATTATAATAATATAGAAAGTGTAGAGATGTGAAGGAATGAGGGAATGAGTAACCATGTGCAGGACTCATAAGTACTTTATTTTAAAATAATATTTATAAAGCCAGAATTGTAGTAAGTGCTAGATTATTAAGGGCATTGAATGCCACAAAAGTGGTTTAATTTATTCCTTACATAATGGGGTGCCTTTGTAATATTCTGAGTAAATGTGACATGACCACAGAGGTGCTGTAGAAAGGTCTTTCCAGTAGTAATAGGAAGGAGGATTTAGAGGGATTAAGACAAGAAGTGGAGAGACCTGCAAAGAGACCAATGCGGTAACTAGGTAAGAAATGGTGAGGGTCTTGCAGGTTAAAAATATATAATCAAAAAGAAAAATCTCACTCGATAACAAAAATTTCAGAACTTGATGCTGCAAGTTTGAGAAAAGTTCGAAATCAAAGTTTTCCAGCATGTGATCTCTATAAATAAACACACATGCTTCTAGTTCATAATAAGATACTTTACCCAAACATCAGCCACATATTGTGAAAAGCATCAAATTCACATGCTGTTTAGTCTTTTAATATCTATAATTGTGGTTCCACTTATTAATATTTATGAATTTGCTTCTCCCAGTGGATTTTCAGAACATTACCTCTTCCACACACCACATAAAACCTGATCTTACAAGATGACCTTTCAGAATAACTTTTCATTATTATAAAAATATAACACATTCTTATTTCTATTGTACATTTAATTCCACAGTAACATAATGTCTCAGTTACCCTGTTTATGCCTACACAACTCTTTAAAGAATATAATGCAAAATTTCTTTTCTTGTTCTCCAAATTCACACTCCTTTGCTTGCTATTATTAAATCCCAATTACATACACAAAGATACTGTCTCCTGAGATACATTTACTTAATGAGGTTACAGTGTTTATTTATGTTAATTGAGGCTTCAGAACATATATCTGACACAACCTGTGGTTAAGTTGTTTCTACATAATTCTAGTGCATCAATTTCTTTATTTCTAATGTAGTTTTATGAAAATCAGATTTTTAAGATGTAATTTTTATTAAAAATAGGAATAATCATATAATACCATAAAATTTGATAGGACTGAAATAAGCTTGCTATTACTGAAAGAGTTTACATTTTAACATTAAAGAAATTAGCAATAATGCCTCACAAACCAAAGAAACTCATTCTGTTAATTAAAATATAAATAACCTCTGAAATTCATAGTATTTCTGTGGCTTTTTTTGACCCCGATAACAGACGGAAATGAAACATTCAGTTTAGCAAGTGTTTATCAGGGTGACAGTATATCTCGTGATTTTGCAATGGTTTGCTTTTATACATACCATCTTGTTAGTATTCCCATTGAAGGTGGGTGCTCTACTGCTATTTTAAAGATGGGAGAACGAGCTTAGGGGGGCTAGATGACTTGCCCAAGGTCATACAGTTAATCAGATCAGCAGAGCGCCAGAAGCGAACACAGCCGTTCTACTCAAAGCTCTGCACTCTGTCTCCGCATTGCACTTGTCACTCACCAAGATCCAATATTTGCCCAATATCAGCTGGTAGAGAATTTAAAGACTAGTAAAATATGGTTCCTGCCCTTTGGTTGAGAGATAAAGTATGAGCACCGTTAGCAATTTACAGTGGTTTTTAAGTAAATGATAAAATGAATAGGGACAGTGAAGTCAGAGAAAGGAGAAATTCTTATTAGAGGGATAAAGTCATAGCTGGTTTATAGTAACACAGTAACGTATACTGTACGTAGTATACTCTGTTTATTTTTCAGCTTTTTAAATATATATGAATTCACTGCTTTAGACTTGAAAACAAATGAAAAACAATAATACAGGCTAAATTTTCTAAAGAAGCAGATGTAAACTGTGGTTCCACTACTGTCTCTGAAAGAAAGGTTAGAAATGTAAACAAAGGGCAGAATATTTATAAGAAAGGTAAATGCTTACATTAGAGTTTAGAACTCTTAACACCTCTCCTTTTGCTTTTCAAAGTGGTCATGTAATAATTTTGGCATGGACAAATTTGGCGCTCAAACTGTAGGAAATTTTTCAAAATAAGAGAAAGATTTAAAGTAATAGGAGAACCTGTATTCCCATCGGCCCTCAGCTGTATTCCCTAAGTCTTTTGTATTTGTTCCATTTTGGGCAGTAAGTATGTATTTATGTATCTGTTCCTTCCATTAATCTGTTAACTGCTTGAGGGTTATTCCCAGCACTATCACAGCGCCTGGCACATATTAGATGTGCAAAAATTGGTGAGTTTTATTGAGATAAATCGGGAATTTGACGGTCCAAACCCTGTTAGCTCCTAAGCACTGGTGGGGTCTAATGTGGCCAGATAAATTTTTAAGCCACTAGGACTAATTAAAAGTATATTATTTATTAAATATTTTATATTAAATATTTTCTGTTGTAAATAGGTTTTGTGTTTTTTTTGTTTTTGAGTTGCTAATTTGTTGGCAGTTTTTACTTAAGGCCAACACCATGGCACAAATGACTCTGAGTACTATAGCAGTTGATAGAGAGGCCAGGGTCCAATCTGTCAGCACCATGAGAATGTTTCCATTGTCTTAATGTCATCCTTTCCTCCATCACATCTCATAGTTATGTCACCTTTGTCACAAAAATAACTAGCAAAATGTAATGTTGTGTAATTTAATATATATTTATTAATCTCCTACCATGTCTCCAGCAGGATGCTGGTTACTAAGGAGACAGAGATGAATATGAAACATCTGTGGAGCACACTTTACTGACCAGGCAGTGTGCCAGGCACTGGGAATGCAGCAGTTGGCTCCTAGTGTCATAGAATTTATATGGTGTTTCGCACTCTAATAGGATGGAGAGAAATGAATTGACAGGTGCAATAGAATTGAACCTAGAGGAGGGAGCACCAAATCCTGCTCCACTGTGATGGGGAAAGCTCCAGAGAGAAAACAAAATTTCAACTTGGCCTTGATGGGGTGTCCTAGCCTAACAAGGATCCCTGGTGTAAAATGCACACATATATAATACACACATACACAACTATCTCTGCTTTATTTTTGTCTCTGATTAAAAGCAGAAAGTTAATTAGGAAATAAAAGACATTTACATTTAAAATAACAACTTCCAGCAGCAGAGTGTTAATCCTATCAAATGGTTATTCTTTCAAAGAATATTTCTGATCATTGAACACTTAATTTATCAACCACAGACCTCTTTTTAAAATAGATATACAAACAAACCATTGTCGGAGGTGTCATTGGCAAATATATTTTCCCATACAGTTGGTTCCCTTTTCATTTTGCTTATGTTTTCTTTAGCCATGAAGAAGCTTCTTATTTTGATTAAGTCCCATTCATTTATTCTTTCCTTTATGTCCCTTGCTCCAGGGGATATATTGGTGAAAATATTGCTACGTGGAATATCTGAGATTTTTCCTGCCTATGTTCTCCTCTAGGACTTTAATGGTGTCATGACTATTTGAGTCTTTTATCCATTCTGAGTTTTTGTGTGTATGTGGTGTAAGTTGGTGGTCAAATTTCATTTTTTTGCATGTAGCTGTCCAGGTCTCCCAACACCATTTGTTGAAGAGGTTATTTTTACTCTATTTATGTTTCTGCCCCCTTTGCCGAATATTAATTGACCATAGAGATATGGGTTTATTTCTGGGCTCTCTATTCTGTGCCATTGATCTATCTGTCTGTTCTTATGCCAGTACCAGCCTGTTTTGATTACAGTGGCCTTATAATATAGTTTGATGTCAGGTATTGTGATCCCTCCTACTTTCTTCTTTCTCAAAATTGCTGCAACTATTCGGGGTCATTTATAGTTCCAAATAAATTTTTGAAATGTTTGTTCTATATCTGTGACATATGTCATTAGTATTTTGATAGGGATTGTGTTGAATATATAAATTGCTTTGGGTAGTGTGGACATTTTGATGATGTTAATTCTTCCAACCCATGAACACAGTATATACCTCCATTTATTTGTGCCTTCCTTAATTTCTTTCGTCATCGTTGTGCAGTTTTCTGAGTACAGGTCTTTTACCTTCTTGGTTAGGTTTATTCCTGGGTACTTTATTTTTCCTGCTGCTATAGCAAATGGGATTTTTTTCCTGATTTCTGATTCTGATATTGAACTCACATGACTCCACTCCAGGAAGACAAACAATCCAATTGAAAAATGGACAAAGGACCTGAACAGACACTTCTCCAAGGATGACCTACAGAGGGCCCAGAGACATATGAAAGGATGCTCAGCATCACTGGCCATCAGAGCGATGCAAATTAAAACCACACTTAGATACCACTTCACACCAGTCAGAATGGTCATCATGAATGAATCAACAAACAGCAAGTGCTAGAGAGGTTGTGAAGAAAAGAGAACCCTAGTGCACTGCTGGTGGGAATGCAGACTGGTGCAGCCACTGTGGAAAACAGTTTGGAATTTCCTCAAAAAACTAAAAATGGAAGTGCCTTTTGACCCAGCAATACTGCTGGTATTATACCCTAAGAATTCCAAAACACCATTCGAAAGAACCTATGCACCCCAATGTTCATAGCAGCACAATTTACAATATCAAGTATTGGAAGCAACCTAAGTGCCCATCAGTAAATGAGTGGATCAAAAAACGATGGTACATGTACATGCAGAATGGAGTACTATGCAGCAGAAAGAAAGAAAGAGCTCTGACCCTTCATGACAGCATGGATGGAACTGGAAAGCATTATGCTAAGTGATATAAGCCAGGTGGTGAAAGACAAATACCATATGATCTCACCTATGAGTGAAACTTAATCAACAAAACAAGCAAGCAAGCAAAATATAACCAGCAACATTGAAATAAAAAGAAAGTGACAGTAACCAGAGGGGAGGTGGGAGGGGAATAATGGGAGAAAGAAGGGGAAGGGTCATCAAGGAACATGTATAAAAGACCCACGGACAAAGCCAAAGTGGGGGTGGGTGGGGCAGGGGAATGTGGTGGTAGGAAAATGGAGACAACTATACTTGAACAATTCTATACACACACACACACACACACACACGAAAACTTTAAAAAAACAAAGCAATGGAAAAGAGGAAACAGGAATAGAAACATACATGCTTTTTCACAACTCTCAACTTTTTCATAGTAGTCTTTGTGATTAAGTTAGAAAATAGCCCCACCTTGTGACCAAAAATCACGTACTTGAGCATAAAGAGCCCAGTCGAAACGAACTAACCAGTCTCCAGACAGGAGGTTGCGGGAAAATGGGAAAAGACTGCCCCTGCAGGCTGATGGTATTGTTACATTTCTCATGCTAGAAATTGCTGTTTCATAGACTTAAAACACCACTTAAGTTTGTACTGTTGTGCTTAATTCTGATTATTGATTCTAATTCAAAAGCAGATTTATATTTTATTCATCTTGTAGGAAAATTATTTGTCTAAATCCTTCTATTGTTTGTTTTCTACATTTTCTCTATGTCCACTTTTGTCCTTTACAACATGTCCAAGATGAAAAATTGTAATAAGCATTTTAACCTATTCTCTCCCAAAATTATCAACTGCAATTAGATAGCCAGTAGAAATAATATCTTTGAAAGGTGATTTGGGATTTAGAAAGACAAACAAAATAGAAAATTAGGTCGTCAAAGATGATTTCTAAAAATTAAATATTTTAAAGTCAGCTGCCTTTAATATTATTCCCAAATCCTCACCTACTATTTGAAATCATAGTAGCACAGCCATGAGTTATTATTTTAGATAACCACAGCTGATTGTGTAGTCCCCAAATGCCAAAGGCTGCCATTGTTTGAAGGTGTAAAAGAACAACCTTACCAAGAAAATACAGATCTTAGCTCAGCTTTACTACCTAGAAAAATACCGAGGCAAAACACTGATCTGCCAATTTGTATTCATCCCTAGGAAACAGCAGAACATAAAAGCAAAACAAAACATAGCTTTGCAAACACAAAAGTTTATGAGCTTAATCTAAGGTTAAGATGAATTGAGACTAAGATGGAACTAGTGTGTTAATCCAGTTCTCCTGAATAACAATAATAATAACTTATTATAATTATATGCTCTAATATTTATGGAGGGTTTACTTTTAGCCAGGCACTCTACATATAGTATCTCCTATGCTACTATTGTTATAATCTACATTTCATAGATGAGGAAACGGAGGTTTAAAGAGTTTAAGTAATGTGCCCAAGATCAAGTCATAGGTCAGTTTTCAAACTCAGAGCTGGCTCTCGCTACCTCTTAACTGCCATGTTTGTTGGCAGACAGAATCGGTACCCCCAGACTCATACCCCAACCCTCTGCATTTTGAGTTGTAACTA